>CM046436.1:51631924-51906924 GCA_025506505.1 Flaveria sonorensis
TTAAATATAGGTACGGGTCAAAATGGATCATTTAAAAAAGAGTTAAATAGAAAACCTGACAAAAAACTGAACTAACATTTTGTTTATTTAGCTTTGTTGGTTTAAGTAGGGTTTGCACACCAAATCCAGAACTAAAAACATAAGCTAACATGTACTTAAAATATTGAGAAACTGTTCTCAATGATTCTTGGGTCCATAATATTATACAATGTCCCATTTCAATCATTCGAAGGATGCAATAACTTGATATAAAGAAAACACACAAGATGTCAACAAAATTTGAAATCATGTTTTAATTAGGTCCATACTACTTTAGATAAGACCATCCATGCAATATGTGTGTTGTGGCTCAGATAACACATAAACTAAAAATCTAGCAAACCTTAAGATAAGTATAGACTTGTTATATAAAAAAAGATGGTGTTAGCATCAAGTAATATGCAAAATTCAAGAAATATTTAGAAAACTGATCCAGGATTTACCAGTATTCTTCTCTACCACTTCACACCACCATCTGCTACACTGATTCTCCAGCGCTGCAAGTGCTCCTAGCTCACTCCTCGCAACCACCTAAAACCCATCCAGCAAATTCACGTCCAAACTCATGTAGACTGAGACGAAGTGAGAGCGAGAAAAAGCCACACCGTCGTCGATTGTTAATAGAATTACACCTCCACCACCTCTCTCTATCACTTCCTCCAATCCAAAGCCATATAGGCTGAAAACAGTGATTTAAGATTGAAATCTTGAATCAATCCAGCGCACAATAAAGAGCGACTGTGAATGGGCTAACAAAACATGGGAGCTTCGGGGTAGGCCTTTCTGAGAGCCAGCGCTTTTGAATTTTGAATCCACCTCCGCTAGTTGATTTTGAGTATGCTTCAGATATGGTACGCTATGCTTTAAGAGTTATACAACTCTTAAAATTAAGAGTTTTTGGCCAAATCACCATCATGTCCCTCCTATATGCATATTAATATTAATATATATATATATATATATATATATATATATATATATATATATATATATATATATATGTGTGTGTGTGTGTGTGTGTGTGTGTGTGTGTGTGTGTGTGGTAAAGTTATCTTGAGAACTACCATTTTTTATAAGAACTCTGGTAAATAATATAAGCCTCATATTTTTGTTACATGCAAATCATATGACAGTTTCATCTTTTTTTTTAAAACGTTCATAACTTTTTTTCACGACATATTTTTTCAAAAACTTTTACCATAAAATTCAGTATTTTTTTATCTTTCTAATGCCTATCATTTTGGTATACTTTTTTTATAAAAATCATCCACCCGTTATTTACACATGTGTAAAATGAATTTCGTAACAAAAACGAGTCTTTTTATTTTTATTAAAAAAATATTTTTTATGAAAGAGGAAAACGAGATAAACATTTTTGTGTATTTATTATTTTTATTTTCATGTTATTTTTTGTTTTATAATTTTTTTATTATGTTTTTGTTATTTACCATTTTGTTATTGAAAACTAGTGGCTCATGTTGGTTTCTAGAGTTCTCACAAAAATAGTGAGTTCTCATTTGATCTGTCCCATATACGTTGGTTTCTAGAGTTCTCACAAAAATAGTGAGTTCTCATTTGATATCTCCCATATATATATAGGAATGAGTTTTTGTGAGAACTCTAAGTAGTTGTAAGAACCATTTAACTCAACCATAGCCTTTGATTTGATATAAAATGATCTAGATTCAATCTAATGGTGTTTGATCTTTCAAGGGTATAGTAGTTATTTTCTTTTATGTCCTTTTTCTTCCATTTGTCACATCCTTGGCATTAAGTATAATTTTTTCCCTCTCAAAAACTCCTTTCAGTTTTTCTTTATCTGATAAAATTTCAAATGAACATCTGATTTATTTTTGAAACCCCATCAAACTAAAATTTCCATCTTTAAAACCTTGATTCATAGCTTTCATCTTTTTCTTTAAACCCTTAAATCACATACATCGACTCCTTATTGTTTTGGATTCTTCATTTCATCTTGCGCTGTCTATCCAAACAAAACAGGTGCAAGCTTTTGTATCTCAGATTTCCTAACAAAACAAGGTAATTGAACTCTCCCTTTGTAAGATCTTTCACAAATAGTCAAGATTTGCAAGCTTTTGTTCCTTAGATTTGAACAAGATGGTTCGATAATAACAAATCTACCTTTTTAATATGACCCAACCCATGATGTATCTTGGAATAGTTATTTTTTGTGTTATTGGTTGATTTTAGGCAAAATATTTAATCAAATGATTCTAAAGAGCACTCATATTAAGAACCCTAAGGTGTCTCTTAACCGTTTACATATGTTTTCAATCAAGGTGAATTTGGAGAATTGTAGAATTATTTTTGTATGGCTTATATGTTTTTATCACTATTTATTCCAAATCTTGTTTTAATTTGGAGTTAGTTTTCATGGATGGAATCAAATTGATCTTAATATTATAAAGGGCAAACATTCTAGTTGTGTTAATTGTTTGGGTTTTGTTTTTAATTTTAACCATATCAATCTTGTATGTGATAGGTTTTAGTTCTAAGTTATAGACCTAGTTGATTCATTTTGATTTTATGTTAACATTTAAGTCATGTGCTCTCTATTTAGCATGATCAAGTTGATTAATTTTGATCACGAACTTAAAGATGAGACATCATCCATAGGTAGAGTAATTTTTAAATTATTTTATTGATATGGTTGATTTATTATTATTCAATACTCCGTGTTCATGTGATTGTAGAAATTATTTTGTTAGATATAGAACCTCCTAAGTTACTAGCTATTTTTTATGAACAACATTACAGAATGGTGTGCACATGCTTTTATGACTAGTAAATGGAGCTTAAAGTGCACACATGTTCTTCTTGATGATAAGGTAGAAACGTTGATGTAGGTTTTTATTTATGTTTATATAATGTCATTCACCGTAAGTAATTATAATATAATGTAATGTACTTTAATTATTAGGATTTGCATTCAAGTGAACATGATGTAATTCATCGTAACATGAATTTTATTCTAACACGCTATTATGTTTGTGATGCTTATAGATTTAAATATCTTTTTATGTTTAGTTCTATGTTTCTCTATCGTTAATATATTTCATAACTATAATCCTAAGAAGCATTATATTGATTTGTCCTCAAAGCCATTCTTCAACGGGCTAGTTGAGTACATCATGTTTACTTTGATATAATAAATTGTAATTGAATGTAATTCACTGTATTAAGTATGTTATAATGTACAATTCAGGGTTTTTGGATGTTAATACACTATGTTTTCTTTAATGTTTTTTTCGATGTAATTCACATGTAAGTTCTAGTAGATCATTTTGACTTTGAAGTTTTATGTAATAAAAATATACTTTTGGTTTAGTTTTTTTAGTTATTAATAATATAAACTTGTAAATGTTTGACAGGAAACAAATCTTAATCATGTAAAAAGTGTTGGGCTCTTTGGTGATGGCTTTGATTCAGCACCTGAAATGTGCAAAAGGAATTTATTTTGGGTGCTCGCCAAGTTACAAGTTCTAGTAGATCGTTATCCAACTTTAATATAAGCAATTATAGTATGATGTAATTTACTGTAAATATTAGGATATTCATTCAAACAAACATCATGTAATTCATTATAACTAAGTGCTTCCATTACATGGATTATATTGTAGCAATTTATTGTGTTTATGATGTTTATAGATTTATGTATGTTTTTATGTTTAAATTCTATATTTTTCTGCTATTAGTATGCTATGTTTTTATTATTGTAATCTTGAAATTTAGATATGTTTTTAGCCTTATGCACCATGTTTTTTGCACGATGGGGGATGGTAACGATGATGCAGCACGTCAAAATTTATTTAAAGTTTGAAATTGCATTTGAAAAGGGATTTGAACAAACTTAAAAGGTTTTATTTTGTTGTTTTTTATGTATGTTTTTTTGTGTAATTCACTATAAGGAATTACAATATATTGTAATTCACTATACATTCAAATAAACATAATGTAATTAATTGTAACTATGTATGTTGCACTGTGTTACATCACTGTAACATTGAAATTACATCCATACTATACATTTCTCTGCAAGTTATAGTAATGTAATACTTAACGTTCGAAACAACAAAATTAAAAAATTTTGAAACTATATTGGAATTAAAGAGAAAACTTCGATGAAATTAATAATGTAATTATTATAAAGATATAACAATCTATAAAAAAAGTTATTGAAATAAAGGGGGTAAATTTTTTGTTATAAAAAATAGAAAAATAGGATGAAGTAAAAGATGGTAGGTGGTAACACTTGTCACCACCATATTAAATCTGAATCATTTAACTTTTTGAGGGGTATATAAAATATCTAAATTACCATTTCATATTAAAAAAAAGGTAAGACACATGGCATGATCTTGTTATTCAATAACTCTATCAATGGTTAAAAATTGGTTAATGGGTTCTTATAAATAGGATGGGTTCTCATTTGAACTGCATCCTATATATATATATATATATATATATATATATATATATATATATATATATATATATATATATATATATATATATGGTAAGGTTCAAATGATAACCCTATCTTATTGTGAGAACCCTTTAACTCTTTTTAGGCCATTGATTTCATTCTAAATGTAACGTCCCGAAAAGTCAAAACAAGCCATTCAATAATAATAGGCTTAGTTAAGGGATATTTAATAAAAATAAAGGAAAGAAATGGATTATGGGCCAAATTAGTCTTATAGGCAAAAAGATTTAAGTGGTTAAAGGCCTATAATCAGCCACTTAAATCATCTAACCAGCCATAATCTTTCTTATTTGCAACCCTAGCCACCAACTTTCTAGAGAGAGAGAGAGAGAGTAGAGAGGGAAAGTGAAGAAAACTCAAGATTTGGAGCTTTGTTAGTTAAGGGATTGAAGATCTAAGTGTTAGAGCATCAAACCATGAGAAAGGAGCAAGAAATCCAAGTAAGAATAATCCTCTAAACGCCTTTGTAGGTCAGACCCGGATTCTAGGGTTTTGGGTTTTAGAAAGTTGTAAAGAATCACATAAAGGTCACATTTTTACGTATGAAATCATGTAAAAAGCTTAGATATAGTTTCATGGATGAAAACTAAGGATTTGGATGTAAAAAGTTGAGATTTTAGGTTAAAAACGAGCTGGTTCATCATTTTTATACGTCCAACAAAACTGACAATTCTTCCTGCGAAACTGTGGATTCATCTTGCAAAACTAAGGCAATCTCCTTCCTGCAAAACTATAGTTTCGAAGGTAGTTTCGCAAGTGCATAGGTAGATCTGTTGATTTAGTGAATCTAGGAAATTCCAACTAAAGTTGGACGAAACTGGCAGCGAAACTGCCATGCGAAACTGGCAGCGAAACTACGTACGAAACTGCTGACAAAACTGCGTAGAAAATGACCTATTTGTGTGTTAACTTATATGCAAACCGTGTACCGTGATCCTAACTTAGAAAACTTAGACGTGAAGTTGCTTACTGACTAGGTGAGTTTTAGATCCCCTTATTTACATGTTTTCAATGTTTTGGGGATTTATGCATACTAAATATATGATTTTTTATGGAAAAGATTTCAAGAGGTTTTAACAAGAAAATAAAACTTTCTATAACAAATTATGCTATATAAAGTCTTCAAAATAAAATTTCTTCGCGCTGACTTGGCAGCCCGGCCCCAGCCAGGGGCATTACCCCTTGGACCCCACTAGGGGATGCTGACCCTAGAACCCCGCTATCAGGGGCTGCCACCCCCGAACCCCCGCTGTCCCACAGAGGGTCGGTTATACTGTTTGTATTCTTTTGTTGAAGAATGTGAATATATGGACTATGAGTTGATTCTTAGCATGTATAAGTATATGTATTACTAAAGATGAAAGTGAAACCTAAAGAAATGTTATTGAGCTCATAACAATGTACCATTGCTAAAGTAAAGTCTTGCAAGCAAAGGATAAAGGAGAGTTGCATTTGTTGTGTTCTCATGGATAAAGTAAAGTCTTGTGTTCATCACAAGCATGGATAAAGTAAAGTATTGTATTCATCATAAGCAGGGGTCTTGCCCTTGGGCAGATCCCGAGACATAGTAACTGGGAATTGACAGATAAAGAAGAGTAATAGAAAATAAATAAGCGAAAGCCTTAATGATAAAGTATTGATAAAGTGACAGTCTGTGTATAGTAAATGTTTGTTCATGTGATGACTACTTTAGAATGATAAAGTTAACATACCTCACTAAATGATTTTCTAATAAAATAAACCTAGAACTCACTCAGCGAAGCTGACTTTTGTATGCATATTAGTTTGACAGGTGAGTTGTTGGGCTTAGAAAGATGAGGGCATGGATGCGAAGCTTCTTGGCAACTGAAGACTGGCATCCCTGATTAAGAAGATTATTAAATACTTTTTTTAAGATCTCTTTTATGTATTTAAGACAAAGTTAATGTTCCCTTTGAATTATGTTATGAAGAATTTGAATTAAAGTAATTTCCGCTTCAAATGTTATTTAAATGAATGTTTTAAGTCCTTGTTTTGCTGTGGTGGACCAACTGTGAGGCTTTCTGAAATCAGGGCCTTACACTAAACCATAAGATGATGACAAGTGTTCACTTTCTTTTTTAATATAAAAGGGTATTTTTGACATTTTACAAATCCCACAAAAGTCAAAAGGTGCAAATTTAATATGGTGGTGAATCTTTTAGTTCACCTTATTTTTTCATTTTTTAAAAAAAAAAAGTTTACCCTCTTTATTTTTAAACATCTATAACTTTTTATACATTGTTTTTTTAAAAGAATTACACCATTAAATTTACCTTATTTTTCTCTTTAATTCTATTACAGTCTCAAAAAAATTTTAAAAAATTTTCTGGACGTTAGATATAACAATAAATTACAGTGTTACACTGTTGTAAACTGTAACAAAGCTGTAATGAAAATTAATATGTAAACCAATGAAAACTAATGTAAACCAAATGTAAAATATCCATCATTAAACGATATAACTACAACAACGTTAACATAACAACCAAACGACATTAAACCACGTAATTACACCTCCTAAACGAAATACATACAATGAATTACATCATATTGTAACTCTTTATAATGTTTTGCATCAAAAAACATATATAAAAACCAACAAAAATATTTAAAAACCAACAAATATCTACTTTAAAACATTAATGTGCTACACCACAAAAATTAAAGAAATATCACATGTACTTAGTTACATCAGGTTTTAATGTTATACTAAT
Source organism: Flaveria sonorensis (assembly GCA_025506505.1). Taxonomy (NCBI): domain Eukaryota; kingdom Viridiplantae; phylum Streptophyta; class Magnoliopsida; order Asterales; family Asteraceae; genus Flaveria; species Flaveria sonorensis. The sequence continues at coordinate 51,639,206 of CM046436.1, forward strand.
TTAACATTTAGCAAAGTTGTAACGAAACATCAAGTTACATTATTAAATACCCAATATTACACCGCTCCAACTAACGGTAACACACTCATTACAGCAATATAAACCAATGTAAACTGATGTTTTTTTTATGTATGTTGTTTTTTAGTAACACAATCATTACACCACTCTAATATTTTGTTGTTTTTTATGTATGTTTTTTTTTGTGTAATTCACTATAAGGAATTACAATATATTGTAATTCACTACACATTCAAATAAACATAATTTAATTAATTGTAACTATATATGTTGCACTGTGCTACATCACTGTAACATTAAAATTACATCCATACCATACATTTATCTACAAGTTATTGTAATGTAATACGTAATGTTCGAAACAAAAAAATTAAAAATTTTCGAGACTATAATGGAATTAAAGAGAAAAATTAGACGAAATTAATGATGTAGTTATTATAAAGATATAACAATCTATAAAGAATTTATAGAAGTTATAAAAATAAAGGGGGTAATCTTTTTTTATAAAAATAAAAGATGGTAGACTTGTCACCACCATATTAAATTTGAATCATTTGACTTTTTGAGGGGTATATAAAATGTCTAAATTACCCTTTTATATTTAAAAAAAGGTAAGACACATAGCATGATCTTGTCATTCAATAACTCAATCAATAGTTAAAAATTGGTTAATGGGTTCTCATTTGAACCACATCCTATAAATACATATATATATATATATATACATACATATATATATATATATATATATATACATACATATATATATATATATATATACATACATATATATATATATATATACATACATATATATATATATATATATATGGTAAGGTTTAAATGAGAACCCTACCTTATTATAAGAACCCTTTAATTCTTTTTAGGCCATTGATTTCATTCTAAACCATAAGATGATGACAAGTGTAAACTTTCTTTTTTTTTTTTTTTTAATATAAAAGGGTATTAGTGTCACCACCTACCATCTTTTAGTTCACCTTATTTTCTCATTAAAAAAAACGTTTATCCCCTTTATTTTTAAAACATCTATAACTTTTTATACATTTTTTTAAAAAAGAATTACACCATTAAATTTGTCTTATTTTTCTCTTTAATTCTATTATAGTCTTGAAAAAATTTTAAAATTTTTTTTGGACGTTAGATATTATAATAAATTATAGTGTTACACTGCTGTAAACTGTAGCAAAGCTGTAATGAAAAATAATATGTAAACTAATGAAAACTAATGTAAACCAAATGTAAAATATACATCATTAAACGATGTAACTACAACAACGTGATTTCAATAACATAACAACCAAACGACATTAAACCACGTAACTACACCTCCTAAACAAAATACATACAATGAATTACATCATATTGTAACTCTTTATAATGTTTTACATCAAAAAACATATATAAAAACCAACAAAAATATTTAAAAACCAACAAATATCTACTTTAAAACATTAATGTGCTACACCATAAAAATTAAAGAAATATCACATGTACTTAGTTACATCAGGTTTTAATGTTATACTAATGCAACCTTTAGCAAAGTTGTAACGAAACATCAAGTTACACTATTAAATACCCAATAGTACACCACTCCAACTAACAGTAACACAATCATTACAGCAACCAAACGACACTACACCAATGTAAACCAATGTAAATTGATGTAACCAATATTAACCAATGTAAATCAATCTGTAAAACAAATGTAAAACAAATGATATTAAACTATGTAACTACAACTCCATGACTTTAGAAACCTAACAACCAAAACAACATTAAATCATGTAACTATATAACCGTAAAGAAATTTCATCATTGTAATTAAGCCACGTTAACAAAACTACAACACTGTAACACAAAAAATCACTGTAATTACACTATTTAAACAAAATTAAACCAATATATATATACACACACCACTATAACAAAAAACACCACTAACATACAATATAATACAAGGACATACATATACATAATGTTGGTTTGGTCTACTAGATTGAACCTGACATATAACCTTAGATGGTTGATGAACCCAAATCTGGACCATAGTGTGAACCATATCTTAACCCAAATCTAAAAGGTGGTGTGGTGTGGTGTTCGACCGGTAGAAGAAGAAAGGGAAGTGGTGTTTGACCGGTGGTCGAGACGAAGAAGATGGTGTGGTGGTCGATATGAAGAAGATGACATGGTGTAAAAGTATAAAAGTCGACTGTGACATTCAGTAATTTTCCGTTACCAAACTCCGTTAGTTCCGTTAGGTCTTCCATACACGTGTCGTGAGCACACACTAGTTGTCGTTGAACATTGTTGACTTAATAATAATTAACAATGATTATTAGATAATAACTTAACTAAAAATATGATTATTAAGTTGTGCTTATGTGCTTACGCGCTTACGCGATATAAATATTATTTGTGAATTTTACCTTGTAACGTAGTAACGTGTTATATTTATTTCATGTATCTTGTGGCTACTGAAAATTATGCATGATCATTATTTTTAGTTTATAATGTTTGTATTTTGTAGTTAAAACCCTTAAATAGTGTTAGAAAGATTAGTTTTTATAAAATATAAACAATAAGGGGCTAAAAGGTAACATTCTAAATATAATATTTACCTAAAAATTAAAACCCTAATCCCCCCATAACCCCCAAGTCACGGCCGACCCCTCTCTCTCCCTCTCCCTTGCGATTTGAGACCAAGAACAAGCACAAGCATCAATTTTTAGTGTGTTCCAAGTGATTACAACGTGTAGCAAGCTTCAATTCTTAGCCATTACGCGATTAAAGGTTAGATTTTAGTGGTTTTCATGGATTTTTGTGTATGGCCGAACCCTAGTTCGAGTTTTGTTTAAAATGTCAAATTCTTGATTGTTTGTTGATTGTATGATGTTAGTTAGATAGCATTAATGATAGTATACGTGGATTGTACAAGAAATTCATGATTTTGATGCGTGGATCATACCTTACTAATAATAGTAACTTTATTGCATGAACTTGATGATTTGATGATGAATTCATGATGTTATGACGCTAATGATGTTGTATGAATGTTGGAATTATGATAATTATGCTAGAAATCCAAGAATTGATCATGTAGTTCATACCTTGCTAAAAGTAAAAACTTTTGGATATGAGATTGGTGAATTATGATGATTTGATGATGTTGAACATGTTTAAATGATAGTTATGAGCTTGAATAGGTATTGTGTTGATGAATTCATGATTGAATTGAGCGTTAGATTGATTTTGGGATGTTACTTTCCCAAAAGGGAAACTTTATTTATGTAGAACCTTGGATATGGTGAAGTGGGCATGTTCATGATGTTAGGGTCATGTTAGAATGTTTATTGATGGTGTCTAATATGGTGGAATGTGTTAATTGGGTTGTATGGATACTTGATTGGTCAATTGGGAAATTTGGACTTTTATGGATTATACATGATGATGGATTATGTTAAGAGATTATGGAATCATGCTTGGGATTGTAATAGATCATCGTTGGGTATGTTGGTTGGCATGAATCCTGATGAATAATGTGAACTATACCAAGTCTCTGTAAAAAGAAAGAGAAGAAAGTGAACCATGTGGATAATTTTGATGATCTTAACGTTGAGTTGAACACTACAGACTTTAAAATGGAAAAACAAATGTTGCTTGAGCATAGTAGTTATATGCAATAATTAAGTGTTTTCTTATTATAACTATCTTTAATTATGTATTTTTCTTTATGTAATAGTTTTCTTTCGATTAAATAAAGTTCTTGCTAAAATATAATAATATCATTGTTATTCACTTATTAGTTTTATTTATACTTTCAAGATTAAAATGAACATCACTGGAGCGCAGGATCAAACAAATGAACAAGATATATGTATAGCAGGTAGTGGAGCCACACATACTATACTTAGATCTAAAAATTATTTTTATAAACTTAAACCAACAAAAATAATTGTTAATACAATATCAGGCCCTACAAACTTGATAGAGGAAGTGGGAAAAGCTAATTTAACATTACCAAATTGTACAAAGTTTATAACAGAAATGCTTTATTTTCACCAAAATTAACGAGAAATCTGTTGAGTTTCAAAAACATATATCATAATGGATATGATACTCAGTCAAGCAATGTTGATAATGAAAAATATTTGCATATCATAAGTGAAGATTAGATATTGGAAAAACTGCCAATGCTTCAGTCTGGTTTACATTATACACATATTAAAATTTTGTGATCTTGAAACATTTAACTTATAGCATGATAGATTAGGCCATGTGTAAGGCCTTGATCCCAGAAAACCTCACAGTTGGTCATTCACAGCAAAACATAGATTTCAAACATTCATTTAGATAAACATTTGCAGTGAAAAAATACATTAAGTTTCAACCCATTACGACATAATTCTAATAAAATGTTAACATTGTCTTTAAAACATCAAATAGTATTTTAAAAAAAGGTCTTCTTAATAATCTTCGTAATCAGGGATGCCAGGCTTCTGTTGCCAAGTAGCTTCTAGAATCCATGCCCACATTCACTCAAGTCCAACAGCTCACCTGTCAACTATGCTTACAAAAGTCAGCTTCACTGAGTGAATTCTAGGTTGACTTTATCAAATAACTTTTTAGTAAGATATATCAACTTTATCATTCTAGGGTAGTCATCATATATCTGAACATTACTATACACAGACTATCGCTTTATCGTCAGTACTTTCATTTATTTGATATCTATGTCTCTTTATTATCCGGCAATTCCCAGTCACTATCGGTGCCAATCCAGGCCTTACTGTCGTACCCATACAGGCCATTATTGTCATGCCAATCCATGCCTTACTGACTTGCCTGTCTGGGCCTTTACTTTACTTACATGCCAATCCAGGCCTTACTGTCATGAAGGCATAAAAAATGCAACCCTCCTCTATCATTTGCTTGCAAAGCTTTACTTTACAAAGGTACACGTTATGGGTCCAATAACATTTCTTTAGGTTTCACTTTCATCTTTAGCCTATATATAATATAACACAGCATATAACAAAACATATCGTCATTACTAAGGTCATATCACAATAAGAAAAACACGATAAAAATTCATTAGAAAACCCCATTTCCCATATAAGATAGTGTATAAAACTTTGTTTTAAAATAACTAGTCATTTAGTATGCATATCGCCACGAAACGTTTAAAGCATGTATGAAATAGGGGATCTAGAACTCACCTGATGAGTAGATTGCTTTCAGTCTAAGAGGAATTCAGGTCAATAAATAAGTCGCACAATCTGCATGCAAATTAACACACGAAACTATCATTTTCAATGCAATACAACCAGTTTCGTAGCTAGTTTCTCTCACAGTTTCTCACGCAGTTTCGCATGAGATCTCTGCCCAACTTTCGTTGGAGTTTACCAGCGGAACTATAGTTTTGCAACTAGTTTCTCACGTCCAAACCTTTAGTTTATCATTTCTAAGTCTAGATCTAAGCTTTTTATACCATTTCATATGTAAAAATATGATCTTTTTTGAAATCTTTCTCAAAACCCTAAAAACCCAAAACTCAAGAATCAAACCCAGATCTATAGAGATGTTTAGATGGTGATTCTTACCCGGATTTCTTGCTCTTTTCTTGTTGATTTGATGCTCAAACACCAGATCTTCAATCCTTCAATCAACAAAACTCCAAATCTTTAAGTTTCTTCACTTTCTCTCACTACTTTCTCTCTCTAAGTTGTTAGTGGCTTGGGTTGCAAGAAATGAAGAATGTGGCTGATTATGGGTGTTTAGTGGGTGCTTAGGCCCTTAAACCCATCAAACCCTAAGCCCATAAGGTAGTTTGGCCCATAATCATTTTCTTTCTTTTTTTTTATACATAACCCGAACTCATCCATTATTATTAAGTTGCTCGCTTCAACATTCCGGGGCGCTACACCGTTCAAGATCTATAATGATGAGAAGAATAACAAAAAACACTCATGGGCATCCATTGAAATATCAAAAGATCCCATAATTAGATAAAATTCCTTTGTGTACATCTTGTTCTCTTGGAAAATTAATTACGAACCCTTCGCATGTGAAAATTGAAAACTAATCACCTATGTTTCTTGAAAGAATTCAAGGAGATATATTGGGGCCAATTCATCCACTATGTGGACCATTTAGATATTTTATAGTTTTGATAGATGCATCAAGTAGATGGTCTCATACCTTTTTGTTATCAACTCATAATGTAGCATTTGCCAAATTTCTTGCACAAATTAAATTACAAGCACATTTCCCTGATTATAATATCAAAAGGGTAAGACTTGATAATGTTGGTGCATTTACATCACATGCTTTTAATGATTATTTCATGTCTGTAGAAATTATTGTCGAACACTATATTGCTTATGTATACACACAAAATGGCTTAACTAAGTCGTTAATCAAACGTCTACAAGAAATTCCAAATCAATTGCTTGATTCATTTATTAATATAAACAAAGTTACTAAATCTTATATACCAGCTGCTAATGCTGCAGCTCGAGTTGAGATTCCAAATAAGCAAATAGATAACACAATGGCTCATGAATATCAGAGACGTTTGAAACGTGAAAGACCAATTAGTTACAAGTACAAAATTCCTTGTAAAAGAAAAACTCTTGAAAAGGAAGTTGACCATAAAAAAATAATCTTGATGCAACGTTAAATACCAAAACTTCTCATGAGGAGGATTTGGATGATAATAACAAAGAAATATCAATTAACTACGGTAACGCACATATCTTGTGGAATCAAGATGAAATAGAAAATATTGATGAAATATTTTCTTATTCTGTAGCAAGTGATATCATGAGTAAAGATGATGATCCTAAACCAAAATCAGTTAGTACCTGTCAAAATATACATGATTGGGATAAATGGAAAAGAGCTATGCAAGCTGAATTAGATTCACTTAACAATGGAAAGATTTTTAGACCTATTGTTATTACACTTAAGGTTGTAAAGCCTATAGGGTATAAATGGTTTTTGTATAAAAACAAAATGAGAAAAATGAAGTTACAAGGTATAAAGCTAGACTTGTAGCTCAAGGTTTTACACAAAAGCTAGGGATTAACTATGAGGAAACATACTCCTCTGTTATGGATACAATAACCTTTAGATATTTAATCAGCTTAGCAGTATCTAAAAATTTAAAGATGCGTCTTATGGACGTTGTCACAGCTTACTTGTATGGATCACTAGATAGTGGCATTTATATGAATACTCTTGAAGGTTTTAAAATCCCCAAAGCATTAAGCTCAAAGCCTAAGGAAATATATTCCATCAAATTACAAAGATCCTTGTATGGACTCAAACAATCTAGAAGGATGTGGTACAATCGTTTGAGTGATTATTTGACAAGTAAAGGATACAAAAATAACCTTATTTTTCCATACATCTTCATTAAGAAGACAACATCAAGATATGTGATCACAGCTGTGTATATTGATGATCTAAATATAACTGGGGAGCAAAAAGAAATTAATGAAGAAATTGCACTTTTAAAGAAAGAATATGAAATGAAAGACCTTGGAAAAACCAAATATTGTCTTGGTTTGCAGATTGAGCATATGCATAATTAAATACTTGTACATCAATCAACTTCTACTGAGAAACACTTAAAACATTTCAATATAGACAAAGTGCAAGACCGGTAAAAAGTGGTCAGTGCAATAGTTTCACAAAGTGGAGTGATTTTAGAACACTTAGCACATCAAATAGGGAACCGGTTAGTGATGAAACAATAAACACAAGTTAAAGAACAAGAACAAGAACACTCAAATATGGTTTTCAAGAATGATGTATATTGCTTTCAAGTTCTTACAAGTGTTACAAAGCAAACATAGAAAGATACAAGTACTTGAGATACTTTATACTATATCCTTCAGCCGACCATACTTTGAAGGCCAGCTGGAAACACTAATCTAGACAACAAGATCAATGTAGAGTTAAAAGGCAGATTGCCTTTTTGACTAGGGACTATGATATGCCATAGCTCACATCCTGATTTATTACAAAAATGATAAAAGTATATAGTTTGAAAGTTACAGACAAAGGACCTTAATCTACAGTTGACAAAAGCATGGACTTTTCACCAACTCATATAAGTTGGTGAGTCTTTAGAAGTGGTAGTGAAAAGTGGTTCAGCTTTTGTCAAAAGGTGATTTAGAGAAAGTATGTCTTATCTATCTTCGAAAGAAATCAGTATTTGGCTTCAGAAGACTATGTCCTTGATGCTTCGAAAGACTTCATCTTTGGCTTCGGAAGATATGGTCTTTTGGCTTCGGAAGATTTGATACTTAGCATAATTCTCTGAGTTATATCAAATCTTTCAAAGTAACTTTCTTGTACTTCATATGTGCATGCTGAGAGCTCTTTGGTTGTTATTTGGTTGCATCAGCCTTTAAGTGTATTCCTTACACAAAGCAAATCCTTTAAGCACCCTGATGGTTGTTAGATCACTCAATGTTGACAATGATTCATTTCGCCCTTATGAATATAAAGAAGATGTTCTTGGTCTAGAGATACCATATCTTAGTGCAATTGGACCTCTTATGTAACTTACTAACTGTACAAGACTTGACATTTCTTTTGAAGTTAATTTGTTAGCAAGATTTAATTCAGCCCCTATTAAAAGGTACTGGAACGAGATTAAACATTTTTCAATATTTTCAAGGTACTATTGATTTAGTCTTGTTTTATCCTAATTATTCAAAAGAATGGTTGGTTGGTTATGCAGATGCAGGTTATTTAACTAATCCCCATAAAGAAAAATCTCAAATTGGATACGTATTTAAGAATGGAGGTGTAAGGCCCCGTTCCCGGAGACCTCACAGTTGGTCAATCATAGCATTAAATATGTAAAACATTTCATAATTCATAAATTAGTGCTTCGGAATTAATATCAAAAGTCATTCACTTCATTCATAAATGTTGTTGCTAAGCAATACATTGTTAAATGTTTATAGTTACAAAAGATCATGTTAATTGCATTACAAAACAACAATATTAGTATGCGTGAACGGATGCCAGTCTAGCCCCGACGAGTAGCCTCCCCGAGTGCCATCCTCAGCAAAAACTACCTGTCAACTGAAAATGCATAAAAGTCAGCGTTGCTGAGTGAGTTCTAGTTTAAAAACATTAAAATACCTTAAAAGGTTTGTATACAAAATACCCTTTAAAATAATATACTTTTCATTCGTACGTGATCACACATCATACGTACAGCTAAGATAACATCCATTATCTTCTTTTACCAATTACATCATCGTTCATCCAAACCTTTATTTTAATCTTTCACTTAATCCGGACCAATGTGCTATGCCCCCGATATTGCGCACTAAACTAGTACTGAGTCGAGGTCTACACATAGACCCCATACTGTTGCATGAAGCTGACTCCAGTACCGGGGCAGCAATAAGGGTCCCCTCAATCTCAAAGATTGACCCTGTGTGCATCCAACGGGTTAGCTAAACCACACACAGTTGAGCTAACAACCTAGTGGTTGTGAACCTCATGTGAATTTGCTTGCAAGTCTTTCTTCCGTTCTTTATGTTCCACTTCTCATTATCATTAATCTTTCCACTTTCTTTAATGATAATACTTTACGTATACAGATAAATAACACCACGTAAAGTCACATAATAATATAATAAATAGGAACACAAGAACAGCACAAAACATAAATAAAATAATCAGATAATAGCATCAAGTCAAACCAGGGTCAAACCCTAAAATTCTGATTTCCCAAAATTCCAGAAAATTTTCTAAGTGTTTAGGCGCATGAGCACTATGCAGGCGCATGAGCCCTGCTTAGGTGCATTAACACTATTCAGGCGCATACACTCTACACTTAGGCATTTTAGCTTACATTCTGGGCGCATGAACTGTTTAGGCGTACGGACTAGCATTTAGGCGTCTGAACAAAGGGTTGGTGCACGACACTATTCAGGCGCATAAGTCTACAATAATTTCAGGCAAAACTTTGGGCGCATGGGCACTATTGGGGCATATGGATCCCCACTTAAAATTTTCTAAGGTAATTTCCAGGCGCATGGACCCTGTTTGGGCGCATGGCCTGTACTTAGGCTTTTCTAAGTCAAAACCTCAGGCGCATGGGCCCTGTTTGGGAGCATTACCACCTGTTATGCATTTTTTAGACTCAAGATTAACCAAGTTCTACATTTACACATGTTCTAAGCATAAACTTAACATTCTAAGCACCCACAACACATAAACAAGCATAAACATAAGCATAAGCATACATAACATACGGGTATACATAAACCAGTTGTAAAACATTATAATCATGCATTTTCAGCCCCAAAACAGTTTAAAACACATAGAAACCGGGGTCTAGAACTCACCTAGTGCAGCAAACAAGTAAAACTCCACCGAACCTGCTTGCACACAAGTTCAAGCACCTAAACAAGCAAAAACAAGCACCAAAACACATAGAACACATATAAATCGGTTTTAAAGTTGAAAACCCAACAAAAACCGAGCCAAATATACAAACAACACTTACCCTGAAGATTTTCAGCCTTTTACTTCTTCACAACCGAGAGCAAACCCAAATTCAGCTTCTTTTCTTCTTTGTTTCAGTCGAACTCAGCAGCAGCAGGGAAGATATGGGCGGCCATGCCCATATAAAGTTCACCTTTTTGACTTTTTGTAATATTTACACAAAGCACCCCTCAACTTGGCTTCTTTTAATTTTTCTTCAAGATACTTTCTTTTCTTTTATTTTATGTGACAGAATTTCAGGCGTTACAAGTCTACTCCCCTTAAAGAGGTTTCGTCCCCGAAACCTGTCACTCTTCAAATAACTGTGGGTAATGTTGTCTCATCTCTTCTTCAGTCTCCCACGTAGACTCAAAACCCTTCTGGTGTTTCCACTGCACCCGCACAAGTGGAACCACTTTATTTCTCAATCTTTTCTCCTTCCGATCGATGATTGCCACTGGTTGTTCTACATAATTAAGCCATTCATCCACTTCGATATCTTCCAGTGGTACAATCATGTCTTCGTCGGCTAGGCACTTTCTCAGATGAGATACATGGAATGTTGGATGGATTCTACTTAACTCTTCAGGCAATTCTAATCGATAGGCTACCTCCCCTACTCGTGCAACGATTCGGAAAGGCCCTATGTAATTCGGGCTCAGCTTGCCCCTCTTCCGGAACTGGATGATCCCCTTCCAAGGCGAGACCTTTAACATGACTTTATCACCGACGTTGAACTCGATCGGTCTACGCCTCTTATCGGCATACGAGTTTTGCCTATCTTTGGCTGCCTTCATAAAGGCTTTGATCCTTTCTAGTTTCTCGGTCGTAGCCTCGATCACCTCCACGCTTCCCAACTCTTTCTGCCCGATGTCTCCCCAACATACGGGCGTTCTACACCTCCTGCCATATAGCATCTCGTATGGTGGCCTACCAATGCTGGCATGATAGCTGTTGTTGTATGAGAACTCTGTTAATGGTAGGTGATCATCCCAACTTCTTCCAAAGTCTATCACGCAAGCTCGAAGCATATCCTCGAGTGTCTAAATCATCCTCTCTGACTGACCATCTGTCTGAGGATGGTAAGTCGTGCTAATGTGTAGCCTCGTCCCCATTGCATCATGGAATCTTTTCCAAAACTTCGATGTGAACCGAGTGTCACGGTCCGACACGATAGACACCGGCACACCATGACGAGCTACAATCTCTTTAATGAACAGATCCGCCAGTCTCTCAAATGAATACGTCTCGCGGATTGGTAGGAAGTGAGCACTCTTGGTCAAACGGTCGACTATCACCCATATGGTATCGTACCCCCTTGCAGTACGGGGTAGCTTCGTGTAACACCCTAAACCTCGGTCAAAATAAAAAGAAAATAAAAGTATTTTGAAGAAAATAAAAAGAAGATAAAGTTGAGGGGTGCCTTGTGTAAATAGTATCAAAAAGTCAAAAAAGTGAACTTTATATGGGCATGGCCGCCCATATCTTCCCTGCTACTGCTGAGTTCGACTGAAACAAAGAAGAAAAGAAGCTGAATTTGGGTTTGCTCTCGGTTGTGAAGAAGTAATAGGCTGAAAATCTTCGGAGGTGAGTGTTTAATGATAATTTGTTCGGGTTTGTTAAGGTTTCCATCCTTATAATTGATTTTTATGTGCTCCTTGTGTTTGGGTGTTTGTTTTTGTTTGTTCTATGTGTTTGAACTCGTGGGCAAGCAGGTTCGATGGAGTTTTACTTGTTTGCTGCACTAGGTGAGTTCTAGACCCAGGTTTCTATGTGTTTTAAACTGTTTGGCTGAAAATACATGATTAAAATGTTTTACAACTGGTTTATGTTTACCCGTATGTTGTGTATGCTTATGCTTATGTTTATGCTTGTTTATGTGTTGTGGGTGCTTAGAATGTTAAGTTTATAGAACAGGTGCAAATGCAGATCTGGGTTAGTTGTGATTTTGAAAAATGAATAACAGGTGGTCATGCGCCCAAACAGGGCCTATGCGCCTGAAGTTTTGACTTAGAAAAGCCTAAGTACAGGCCATGAGCCCAAACAGGGTCCATGCGCCTGGAAATTGCCTTAGAAAATTTTAAGTGGGGATCCATGCGCCTCAATAGTGCCCATGCGCCCAAAGTTTTTGCCTGAAATTACTAAGTGTAGACTTATACGCCTGAATAGTGTCATGCGCCCAACCCTTTGTTCAGGCGCCTAAGTGCTCGTCCTTACGCCAGAACAGTTCATGCGCCCAGAATGTAAGCTAAAATGCCTAAGTGTAAGATCCATGCGCCCAAATAGTGTTAATGCGCCTAAGCAGGGCTCATGCGCCTGCATAGTGCTCATGCGCCTAAACACTTAGAAAAATTTCTGGAAATTTGGGAAATCAGAATTTTAGGGTTTGACCCTGGTTTAACTTGATGCTATTATCTAATTATTTTATTTATGTTTTGGGCTGTTCTTGTGTTCCTATTTATTATATTATTATGTGACTTTACATGGTGTGATTTATCCGTATACGTAAAGTATTATCATTAAAGAAAGTGGAAAGATTAATGATAATGAGAAGTGGAACATAAAGAACGGAAGAAAGTCTTGCAAGCAAATTCACATGAGGTTCACAACCACTAGGTTGTTAGCTCAACTGTGTGCTGTTTAGCTAACCCGTTGGATGCACACAGGGTCAATCTTTGAGATTGAGGGGACCCTTGTTGCTGCCCCGGTACTGGAGTCGACTTCGTGCATCAGTATGGGGTCCATGTGTAGACCTCGACTCAGTACCAGTTTAGTGCGCAATATCGGGGGAATAGCACATTGGTCCGGATTAAGTGAAAGATTAAAATAAAGGTTCGGATGAACGATGATGTAATTGGTAAAAGAAGATAATGGATGTTATCTTGTCTGTACGTATGATGTGTGATCGCGTACGAAAGAAAAGTATATTATTTTAAAAGGTATTTTCGTATACAAACCTTTTAAGGTATTTTAATGTTTTTAAAATAGAACTCACTCAGCAATGCTGACTTTTATGCATTTTCAGTTGGCATGTAGTTTTTGCTGAGGATGGCACTCAGGGAGGCTACTCGTCAAGGCTAGACTGGGACCCGTTCACGCATACTAATATGGTTGTTTTGTAATGCAATTAACATGATCTTTTGTAACTATTAACAATTAACAATGTATTGCTTAGCAACAACATTTTTGAATGAAGTGAATGGCTTTTGATATTAATTCCACTGCACTAATTTATGAATTATGAAATGTTTTACATATTTAATGCTATGATTGACCAACTGTGAGGTCTTCGGGAACGGGGCCTTACAAGTTGGTATCAGAGCCAAAGTTTAAGAGAAATAGGTAAATATTTTCAAAACCTAAACTTAAACTGAGAATGGGATGAATGGAGGGATGCCAGCCCGAGTAGCTACGTGCCATCAGGTATTTCATTTCTTAATGTTAACCGGTATTATGTGCATGTGCTATTTGATTTATGTGCCTTTTGTAGATTTGAGTACTAATGTAGTCAGGATAGGAAATGCTCGGGGGATGAAGAGTAAAGTAAGTGGCTAATCACAACTGGCCACTGTTATTAGGGACTTACTATACTTGACATAAACTGAGCTATTACCTTGAATGATCGTGTTGGTGTTTGAATCTTATAGTGTTTAGAGGATGGCTGGAGGTAGATCATCTAAGGCTTCACGAGGTGGAACATGGGGTGGTCGTGCTGGTAGGCCACGGGCCGTGAAGAATAAGATGAGGACTGCAGAGACGGCTCCTGGTGAACCTGGGCTTCATCACCCGGAGGGCGGTGATGAGAGTGCAAATCTGAGGGCCTCAGTGAAAGAGGCAGTGGTGGAGGAGGTTCACCAAGTCATGCAGACGATCCTACCGTCTGTCGTGACTGAAGTTATCCGGGCTGTTAGAGAAGACAAAAGGAAAGAGAAGGAGGAAGAAAGGAGGACGACTGCTGGTAGGAGGGAGAATGTAAGAGGTCGCAATGATGAGGAGGAGCTGAATGCTAAAAGGGGAGCCTCCAGTGATGAAGAAGAGGTGGTGGTGCGGGAAACCGCGAGGGGATGTAGCTACGGGGCATTCCAACGGTGTAAACCCCCTACTTTTGATGGTAATGGCAATGCTGCAGCTGCCCACTGCTGGATAAGGGAGATGGAGGCAGTATTGAAGATCAGTGAGTGTCGGGAAGACCAGAAAGTGATGTTCGCCACTCATTCGTTTGTCGACTCGACACTATGTTGGTGGGAAAATCTTGTCCAAGCCGAGGGTGACAGGGCCATCGAGAGAATGAGATGGGGAGAGCTGAAGGAGCTGGTGACTAAGGAATTCTGTCCTCACTGAGAACTTAACAAGATCGAAAGGGAATTCTTATAGCTGGAGGCGGGAACTATGACCCACCAGCAATACACCGCCAAGTTTAACGAAATGGCGAGGTTGGTGCCGGATCAGGTTACGCCGGTATCGAGGAAGATCAATCGGTACGTTCAGGGACTACCGGCTGACATCCGCAGACATTTAATCGCTGCCCAACCGTGCACTTTTAGGTAGGCAGTAGATTTGGCGGGAATGTTGTACGATGAAAGGGAAGTAGTGGTGGTTGAGGTGAAGAAGGCAGACGGCGGTGATAAGAACTGGAGAGGTAAGCGGTTTGGGCGTGGCGGTTACACCCCAAACAACAAGAGGAGGAGGATGGATGACCGGCGGGTGGCGTCATCAGGCTCAGGGTTGAGGAAGTGTGACCGATGTGGTAAGGAGCACACTGGTGATTGTATGAGGGGAGTGATTATGTGTTTCAAGTGTGGGAAGCCCGGTCATATAGCAAAAGATTGTGGAGTGCCGAAATGCTTCAACTGTGGCAGGACTGGCCACAGGAACTATGAGTGCAAGAAGCCGAGAGCTGAGATCTTTGGGGCCAAGAAGGGGGCCGAAGAAGGAGGGCAGAGGGCGAGTGCTAGAGCCTTCACGATGACCCGAGAAGAGGCCCGGGTTGACCCAGATGTCGTGTCAGGTATGTTTCTAGTTAACCAAACTTGTGCCTCTGTATTATTTGATTCTGGTGCTAGTAGGAGTTTCATATATGCTACTTTCTGTGCTAAGTTGCCTGTTAGTAGTAGAAGTATTGATGAACCTTTTGACGTAGAAACTGCTATTGGTAAGTCTACTAGAATTTCTAATATGATTGAGGATTGTGGCATAGAGTTAGAAGGCCATAGGTTTGCTGCTAAACTATATGTGATGCGCCTAGGAGGAGTCGATGTAGTACTAGGGATGGAGTGGTTAGCAACCTATGAGGCAAACATCGTGTGTCGCAAGAAGATGATTCGATTAATTGCACCCGATGGAAGTTCGGTGACGGTATACGGTGATCGCGTCACTACGGTTCCGAAGGTGATCTCGATGGCGGTGGCAGAGAAGTGCATGAAGAGAGGATGTAGTGCCTACCTGGCATATGTGAAGGGTGTGGATGCGTCAGTACCACAGTTGTTTGAAGTACCCGTGGTGTGTGACTTTCTAGACGTGTTCCCAGAAGATTTACCAGGTGTGCCACTTGCGCACTAAACTGGTACTGAGTCGAGGTCTACACATAGACCCCATACTGATGCACGAAGCCGACTCCAGTACCGGGGCAGCAACAAGGGTCCCCTCAATCTCAAAGACTGACCCTGTGTGCATCCAACGGGTTAGCTAAACCACACACAGTTGAGCTAACAACCTAGTGGTTGTGAACCTCATGTGAATTTGCTTGCAAGTCTTTCTTCTGTTATTTATGTTCCACTTCTCATTATCATTAATCTTTCCACTTTCTTTAATGATAATACTTTACGTATACGGATAAATCACACCACGTAAAGTCACATAATAATATAATAAATAGGAACACAAGAACAATCCAAAACATAAATAAAATAATCAGATAATAGCATCAAGTCAAACCAGGGTCAAACCCTAAAATTCTGATTTCCCAAAATTCCAGAAAATTTTCTAAGTGTTTAGGCGCATGAGCACTATGCAGGCGCATGAGCCCTGCTTAGGCGCATTAACACTATTCAGGCGCATAAACTCTACACTTAGGCATTTTAGCTTACATTCTGGGCGCATGAACTGTTCAGGCGTATGGACTAGCACTTAGGCGCCTGAACAAAGGGTTGGGCGCATGACACTATTCAGGCGCATAAGTCTACAGTAATTTCAGACAAAACTTTGGGCGCATGGGCACTATTGGGGAGCATAGATCCCTACTTAAAATTTTCTAAGGCAATTTCCAGGCGCATGGACCCTGTTTGGGCGCATGGCCTGTACTTAGGCTTTTCTAAGTCAAAACCTCAGGCGCATGGGCCCTGTTTGGGCTCATGACCACCTGTTATGCATTTTTCAGACTTAAGACTAACCCAGATCTGCATTTACACCTGTTCTAAGCATAAACTTAACATTCTAAGCACCCACAACACATAAACAAGCATAAACATAAGCATAAGCATACACAACATACGGGTATACATAAACCAGTTGTAAAACATTATAATCATGCATTTCAGCCCCAAAACAGTTTAAAACACATAGAAACCGGGGTCTAGAACTCACCTAGTGCAGCAAACAAGTAAAACTCCACCGAACCTGCTTGCACACGAGTTCAAGCACCTAAACAAGCAAAAACAAGCACCAAAACACATATAACACATATAAATCGGTTTTAAAGTTGAAAACCCAACAAAAACCGAGCCAAATATACAAACAACACTTACCCTGAAGATTTTCAGCCTTTTACTTCTTCACAACCGAGAGCAAACCCAAATTCAGCTTCTTTTCTTCTTTGTTTCAGTCGAACTCAGCAGCAGCAGGGAAGATATGGGCGGCCATGCCCATATAAAGTTCACCTTTTTGACTTTTTGTACTATTTATACAAAGCACCCCTCAACTTGGCTTCTTTTAAATTTTCTTCAAGATACTTTCTTTTCTTTTATTTTATGTGACAGAATTTTGGGCGTTACAGGAGGAACAACGATTTCATGACGTTCTCAGAAACAAACACTCGTTGCAACATCCTCAAATCATCCTGAAGTCATTGCACTAAATGAAGCTTCAATAGAATGTGTATAGTTAAGATCTATGACACAACTTATATTAACTTCTTATGTGCCGGAGAAAGATAGAAATGCAACACTAATTTATGAAGATAATGCAGTTTGTTTCTTACAAATAAAAGAAGGATATATCAAAAGTGACAGAACGAAACAGATACCACCAAGATTCTTTTTACACACTCAAGACATTATTAAAGATAAACAAGTTAAAATGAGATACGTTCAATCTAGCAACAATTCAGCTGATATTTTCACAAAGGCACTTCCTAAAACAACTTTTAGAAAACATGATTATAATATTGGCATGTGACATGTACACATAATATGAAGATCTATAGAAGACAATTTGAGAGTGAGTTATAAGCTGCACTTTTTTTTCCTTAGCTAAGGTTTTTTCCTACTAGGTTTTTTCTTTAGCAAGGTTTTTAATTAGGCAGTATTTAAACTCTTAAAGTTTGAAAAGTGTCATCCAAGGAGGAGTATTATAAATTATTACCATAGCAAGTGGAAAAACTATTTATCAAACTTGTAGATAAGTTTACTATACTACTTATCTACCAAATAGTTTACTTGTCTACCAAAATGATTGATCTTTATAGTATAAATAACACCTCAATTTAGATGAGAAAATACACCTATTGTGTATACTTTCATAAGTTATACATTTTCTTCTTCTTGCTCTTACAATTCTTTCTAAAGTTCTTAAGCTATAACATTAATCTTGTGTTATTATGATATTATAACAATAATGTATTACTTTTGTCATTGTTTTTTTTATACATTATATAAACTTATTGTTATCTATCAATGTGTTTCACAATTAGAAGTATATAAAAATATATAGAAAAAACAATCAATATATTAGATTAATTAGTTGTTAATTTTTTATTTTGTTTTATATATTAGAGATACACAACAATGTTATCCCATCATTATATCTATATATATATATATATATATATATATATATATATATATCATTTAATATATATATATAAATATATATATATATATATATATATATATATATATATATATATATTTAAAAAACCACAAAAGTTAACAAAAATACACAACGAACTGCACTAAAAGACACAATGACGAGATATGAGCTTAAAATATAAAAAAAATTTATATAATAATAATGTACTCGTTTTAAAGATAAAAACGCTCGTTTTATGGTGTATTTTTTATAAAAAAAAAAGTAATGTCGTACATAAAAGTTATGAACGTTTAAAAAATAGGGAAATTTGTAAAAAGTCAACACAAATGACTATTTCTAAAATACCACTCTAACAAATTTTTACACAAATTGATCTCAACTATTGATTAAAGAGATTAATGGTTGAAATTACTTTTTACACTTTTTAGTTTTAAAGCCCTTTTTATTTGAACATTTCCCTAATAAAATTTTCATACTTTGATAAAAGGGTAACAAGGGTGACACGTGACAGCACTATATTCATTTTCATTAAAAAATTTCTTCTCACTTCTATTAATAATTGCATTAATTACTAATAATATTTTAAATTATTTTTAAATTAAATATAGTTTTTTTAATAAATTAAGGGGTAAGGTTATAGCAAAAAAATATTTAATCTAAAAAACCTAAGAAAGATTGTGAGTTTGACACGTGTCCTTCTATTGTTTTAAAGAATGTTATTTTGTTCATTGTGTCAAATACGTCAACTCATTGTGTATTATACGTTCATTGTGTCATATATTTTACATTATTTGTTATGTGTATTAATCATTGTGTTTTACGTTTTTGATCATTTTGTGTTATTTTTGTCATTGTTTTTATAGATTATAAACTTGTTATCTATCATTATGTTTTACAACTAGAAGACACAATGGTATATTTTCACCGATGTATTTTTCAAAACTCTTAATGTTTAAGATAACATAACGTGTTATTTTTGTCATTATTTTTTAATAGATTATATAAATTTGTTGTTATTAATCATTGTGTTTTACCATTAGAAGTACATAATGATATTATTTCACCAATGTATTTTATCAAAACTCATAGTATTCAAGATAACACAATGACGATCAAAACACACAATTAGACATTATGTTTTTTTGTCATTGTTTTAATGTATTAGATCAATTAGTTGTTAATTTATTATTGTACTTTACATATTATTGATATACAACAATGTTATTCCGTCATTATATTTTTAAAAGTTCATCATTTTAGAAAAATACAATAGTATTCGGATTAACATAATAACTAATAAAAAGACACAATGACCTACACTAAATATACAATAACAAGATATGGCTTAAAAACATAATTTTTTTTATCTTTTTATATAATAATACTATACTCATTTTAAATATAAAAAACGCTCGTTTTTATGGTGTGATTTTTATAAAAAAAATATAATGTTGTACATAAAAGATACGAACGTTTAAAAAAGATGGGGTAAATTACAAAAAAAGTCAACAAAACTGGTTATGTAAAAAATACCATCTAACAAACTTTTCCCTACAAGTTGTTCTAAACCATTGATTAAGTAAATGAATCGTTGAGATTACTTTTTATACTTTTAAGTTTTAAAAAGTTTTTTTTGAACCTAATCCTAAATTAAGATGGAGATCTTTTTATTATTGTTATTTCTAAAAAATAATTTTTTATAAAACGAATTTTTTCTGGAACATCAAACTTTTATTAAAAATACGAAATACATTAAAATTTGGTTTTTTTAAAGTAAATTTTTTATATACAAAAAACAATTAAAATTAAGATTCATATTAAGAAAATTTTTAAAAATCATATTGTTTTTAAAACGTTTTGTTTTGAAACAAAATACTATAATTTATTTTTTGAAGAAAACAACAAAAGTTTAAAAATAAAAGGTTAAAAAGTTAATATCATTATTTTATTATTTATAATTAATCATATATTATATTAGAATATCTTTTATTTATTCAGTCCATATAATACAGCTAATTATTTTATATACAATAATGATAAAGATAATCAAATAATATGGAAAGAGGTAAGGTTAGCTGGAGAGCAAAAATAACCAATCAAAGATGACCAGTGTTCGCGTCACTTTCCTAATGGTTGTATATAAATATTTCATAAAAAGCCAAAAATATTATAAATCATACTTTGTTTATTAAAATACATTGGGATAATAGTTAGAGTTTTTAATCTTTTAAGTCATAGATTTAAAACCTGATTCAAGTGATTTTTCCACAATGATTGGTTCCCTCTTTGATAATGTTCTTGGGTGAGTAAAGTCTGACGTTAAAATCAGTATAAACGGTTGAAATCTCTCGTCTCGAAAAATCATTCGGGTATCCTTGTAGTTTTAAACATTTTTTAAAAAAATAAAATAAAAAAATCTACCTAAACAAAGAATAGAGTATTCGGGACCCGACGACTCTAATAAACCCACACCACGTAAGCTCCCGTGCCGGCGATCATTTTCTTCATAATCGCCGGGAGCCATCGGAGTTCAATCGCCACTGAAAAAATCAATTTTTCTTCAGATATAACATAATAATAATAATAATAATAATTATTATTATTATTATATATCATTCAAATCGATCCTTCATCTCGTTCTTCAATTGCTCCAGCACCACAAGTATATCAGGTAAATTTCTTTTCTATTCATCTGCTTGAATATCACTAGTTGGATCTTATTTCTGTGTAACTTAATTCAAGTATGTATGAGTTAATCGCAATTGAATTGTTTCTGATCGGATCCAAAAACTGTGCGATTGTTGTTTAAACGTTTTGTAGATGCAAAGAGGAGAGTTAGAGGAAGAAAAACTGTGATTGTATATGAAATCGAGTAATAAGGATTAAGGAACCGATTTCTTCATGAAATTTTGTTTTGTAGCATCATAAACTTGTTTCTGCTGTGTTTTAGGTTCAGATCGTTTCTGTTTAGGCTCAATTGACACTAAATGCATTCTTAGTATTCAGAAATCAGAATTGTATATGAAATACATAAATTTCAAAGTTATTTGCATTTTTGTGCATATAGTTGTCAAAGACATAAGGGGCACTCAAGGCGCAAAGTGCTTAAAAGGCAAAGGCTTTTCTATGGGAGAAGTGTAGCATAAAAATAGCATTTTAGGGGTTGTAGACATGTTTTAGGTTTGTTTTAGGCTAGTTTAGGTCGATTTCAGGCTTGTTCAGGGCTAGTGTAATTGCTTCGGGATTGTTTAGATTATTTTTGGCTGGAATTTGGCCTCAACGTGTCGTGAAAATGCGTCTGAATGCCTAAAAATTAGTTTTTTTAAGCGAGACGACAAGGTTACACTGGGCTGCTTCTGAGCACCTAGGCTCATGCCTTGTGTCCTTTTGACAACAAAGTATCTGTGATGCTTGAAGGTTTTCACAGATCTTCTTCAACTCAATTTGACATGGTTTATTTTGATTTAGAAGCCTAAACATGTTACATTTGAAATTTTCATGTTCAGGCCTGGTGGTTCATCATTTTCCTTAACCTTCAAGCATGTACATATTTTCAGAATAATCTTGTTGAGTGTTTGAAGGGGGAATAGGGAATGCTGAAAGATGTGGGTGGAGGATCAGGAGGCTTCACTTGAACTCCACTATAGTATTGTCTGTTCACACATCACCATCTTAATCCTCGATGAGACTGGCTGCATCTTGTCGAGCTCATCAGGCTCCTGTGTCACAACCCGAGGTCACATAATGGGTGCTTCTTTGGTGCATGATCTGTGTGAAGATGGTTAAAGCAGATTCATTAGGAAAAATCTTTCCACGCTAATAAGATCAACGGTAGTTTCTGTTAGTATTGTGATTTATTATATAGTATATGACAAGTATGGATGGTAAAGGGAGTGTTTTGATGGAACGATACGAGTTAGGGAGATTACTTGGCCAAGGGACCTTTGCAAAAGTGTACTATGGTAGAAACACAAGAACGGGCCAAAGTGTGGCGATTAAAGTTATAGACAAAGAGAAGGTATTACGGGTCGGGCTTACTAATCAAATTAAGAGAGAGATATCTATTATGAGATTGGTTAAACACCCTAACATTTTAGAGCTTTATGAAGTTATGGCAACCAAAACCAAAATATATTATGCCTTAGAATATGCCAAGGGGGGTGAGCTTTTTGACAAGGTGTCCAAAGGAAGGCTGAAAGAACAAATTGCTCGTAAATATTTCCAGCAGTTGATCAATGCTGTTGATTTTTGCCATAGCAGAGGGGTCTATCATCGAGATTTGAAACCTGAAAACTTACTCTTGGATGAAAATGACAATTTAAAAGTTTCTGATTTTGGGTTAAGTGCTCTTGCTGAATCTAAACATCAGGACGGGCTACTTCACACCACTTGTGGGACCCCTGCGTATGTGGCACCTGAAGTGATTAACCGAAAAGGGTACGGGGGTGACAAAGCTGACATCTGGTCATGTGGGGTGATCTTATTTGTATTATTAACCGGTTATCTTCCATTTCATGATCCAAATTTGATGGAAATGTATAGAAAGATAGACAAGGGAGAATTCAAATGTCCAAACTGGTTTCCACCAGAAGTAAAGCGGTTAGTCACACGAATGTTGGATCCAAACCCCACCTATCGAATCACCATGGCCAAAATTAAAGAAAACACATGGTTTAAAAAGGGCACAAATGCTAGAAAATCAAGAAAAGAGTCTGAAAATATAGATTCTGATAGAGCTTCAGGATCATCTGAGGAGAAGCAGGTATTACTAAGGCCTCCAAACTTGAATGCATTTGATATTATTGCCCTTTCTCCCGGGTTTGACTTGACCTCGTTGTTTCAAGAAGCCCGTCAAAAGAAAGAAGCAAGATTTACATCAATGCAGCCTGCCTCGGCTATCATATCTAAACTGGAAGAAATTGCTAAACTGCTTAAGATGAAGATTAGCAAACGTGAAGCGGGATTGTTGAAACTGGAAGCGACGAAGGAGGGTAGAAAAGGACTTTTGACGATCGACGCTGAGGTGTTTGAGCTCGCTCACTCTTTTCATATGGTTGAGGTGAAGAAATCTAATGGAGATACTTTGGAATATCAGAAGGTGTTAAACGAGGGTTTAAGACCTGGGCTCCAAGATATTGTTTGGAAATGGCAACCTGAGGAACAACCGCTAGAGCAAGTAGTACTACCAGCAAAGCCAACAGTACAACCAGAGCAGCTAGAGACACTGCCACCTCAGCAGGAACAGTTGCCCTGAGCTGCATTTCCAGCTATTTAGGTACTGATTCTGTTGCATATTCATATGTTTCCTTCAGGAGTGCTGAAATGTTATGTGACCGAGCGGCCTGAGGTCACGGCTTCGAGTCATGAAAACAACCTCTTGCGTACATCATGCCTAAAGAGGCTCGGCACCCTCCGAAGCCTGCATATGCGGGAGCCTCATTCACTGGTTTGCTCTTTATTCATATGTTACTTTCATTTTAGCTTCTGTGATTGTATTATAGGTTTCGTGTGAAATTTGCATGTGATTGTGCCACACATCCATTAACTTGGTTAAATACATTTCACTAAACTAGTAATATTATGAAGTATTTAGGACTTCGTAAATTTATGCTCCTGAATTAAGATTAAGCCATTTGGTAATTTTAATGTTAAAATAAATATCAAATATTCCATGATGATACACGTACCATTTTAAAACCGGTTCTACATGTGCTTTGACTGTAAAAAGTAATATTATAAAGTATTTTGACATTAATGGGATTCAGAATCAAAATTTAGGTTTAATCGAATTTCCATTCAGTTTCATATCAGGTTAGCATTGAACCAATTTTCAAAATCGGTTTGAATTTATAATTTTCTGACTAAATAGAACGGAGTACTCGGATTGGAATTATGTATATAATTTTCGTTTCTTCGGTAAAAAATCAACGTTTTTTTTTTTGTTTTATAGTATTATATATTCTTCATTTTTATTTATTTTTCCCTTGTAATTTGATTGATTTGAATCAACCCAAATGCAAATTTATGTATTCAAATCGATTCTCCATTCCATTCGAATTCACCTTCAAAAAATAAAAAATTAAATAATAGAAAACCAACTCTATATATAATAAACGTGGTCTACAAGTAGAGGTGGGCAAAAAAACCGGGTTCGGACCCGACCCGGTGGACCCGACCCGGAACCGGGTACGGGTACCACCCGGTATAGTTGAACCTGGTTCGGACCCGGAAAAAACCCGTAGGGTTGGAACCGGGTATTAGTTTCTAGATTTTCTTAGAACCCGACCCGACCCGGAACTGGTTGAACCCGGGTTGGACCCGGTTTTGCCCTTTTTTTTAAAAAAAAAAAGTAGCCGTTTTTTAACGGCTATATAGCAGTTGGGATCGATTTTTGGCCCTTTTTTGTCACTTTTAGACTTATAAGATAGTATAAATAGGTGTAGGTTGCTATGGTTTAGTACCCAAGTCTCAAACGCAAAAACATACGCAAAAAACGCAAAAAATACTCTCGTTTTACACGTTCACTCTCTCGTTTTACACTTTCACTCTCTTCAATCTTGATATGGCTTACTCACAATCTTCCGTTGGTCAAGGTTCGTCCAACGCTCCAACCGTCGTTCGTGTCATTCAAGAAAAGAAAAAAAAAGAAAAAAAAAAAAAAAAACCCGGTTGGACCCGGTTTCATACCCGACCCGGACCCGACCCGACCCGACCCGGGTATACCGGGTAGGGTTTTTATGCTGCTGAACCCGACCCGGGTTCGTACCCGGGTTCACCAATACCCGGGTACCAAAAAACCCGGTTGGGCCAAACCCGGGTTGTACCCGGTTTTCGTGTCCGGCCCAAACCCGAAATGCCCATCTCTATCTACAAGTGACGTCTACTATGGGCTTTTTCCTGACATTCAAAAAGAATTTAAAGAGAAAAACGATAAGAGGAGACTCAAGAAAAAGCAAAAAGATAAAAACGAGAAAGAAAAAAAGTCCATTTTTTTCTCATCTATTAGATTTTCTTACTTATTTTTTGTTTCTAGTCTTCTACCTACAAATTAAGTATTAATTATTTTACTCATACCATCATGAAATTAAGTATTAGTTATTTTACTCATACCATCATGGTCGTAGCTCCTGTTCAGTCGTCATGCCTCTTTCCACCACCTTTATGGCTTCAAATTCATCATCACCGTTTGTTGCCTCAAAGTTCTAGTACTGGTAGATTTGGATGAGAAATTTTAATCTCCCATGAACAAATGATATTACATCTATGTTGGCAGATGTTTTATCTTAAAATAAAACTTGTATTAACATAGTTCTAGGTTATGTTAATGTAAAACTTGTATGAATGAATCATATGTGCTTGTTAACTCACTTTAATAGATTAATTTTTTAAAAAGACAGAGAATTTAAAAATTAATTATTTTAGCTTTTTAAAAATTAATTAATCATTTGGGCTTTTTAAAAATTAATTAATCATTTGGGCGGGAAAATATATGATAAAATTAAAGTAAATTGGATTTTAATAATCCAAACTATTACTTATCGGCTTATAATAATCCATACTATTGATTTGACTGGTAATAATCCCAACTTTCATTTTTATTATCACCAACAATCCCAGTAACATACAAATATACAAGTTCAATCGAGCTTAAAATAAGTACAAATCGAATGTGAATGTATGATAATTATACTACTAGGACTGTTGTTAGTAATAAAATGAAAGTTGAGATTATTACCGTCAAGTCAATAGTATGGATTATTATCAGCCAATGAGTAATAGTTTGATCCAATTTGCCTAAAATTAATGGGATAGTAACATGTATCTGCCCAATGTAATCATTTATTAGTATATATTGTTGCAAATAAGCATCTTCAATGGATGTACAGACGAATGGATTCATCTAAGCATTGCTAGACGGACCATATGAGCGCTGACAGATGTGATATTTTGTTTCATTACATACCAAATTCTTAGTGATTGTAATAACAACCTTAAATCATTATCGGTCAAGCAAATTTGTTTTTACATGCTTCAATTGGGTATAAAGAAAAAAAATCAACATGATTTGAGCGTAAAATTAACATTGTTATATTTTTTTCTTTACCCTTACAATGTAAACATCACATTGTATTTCCATGCGCGAACAACTTAGATGAAAATGAGCTGTGTATCTTAAAGGTTGTAATAACGTGTGAGCAAATGAAGTATCTGTTGTCACGTAGAAAAGAAAACATTAAACATCAAATTGACATGAAAAATTACAGAAGAAGAAGTGTGAACATTAAACATTCATGTCACCAATTTAACTCATCACAAATTACCAAATGGTTTTTACGACTAGTTACTTGGACTCCCGCTTCGTCTTCCTAAGCAGGGGCGTAGCTTTGCTGGCCCCCGGGGAGGAGGGAGGGGGTTGTTTTTTCGTCCAGAAGTGGAAAATTATATGTATTTCGTCCGAAAAATTTAGAAATATTGAGTTTGTCCCCTTTTGATTTGGGTCTCGTGACTTTAGGCCCCCTTACAATTTTTTCAAGCTCCTTCCTAAGGTTAATTGGGTAGGATCCTATTAGAAGGGTTCTCAAGATCGTAGCCTCGGCCCTCGAGGACCAACTCCATTGTCAATTTAATAGACGTATAATCATGGATTTTATATATAATCATTGGTAAACCCAGAAACTTATTGCATGAGTGTCGGAAATTTTGGTAGTCGTTGACCATAGCTAAAATATTAAAATTTTGATTTGGAATTGGGTCGGGTCGAGTTGTGTCACACAATAAAAAGATGAAACCATGTTAAATATAATAAAAAATACTTCGTCATCAGAATTCCAAATGCAACGATGGGCGATCTTTTTTTTTTTAATTTACGAATTTAGTGGTTAAGTTATAAAACTAATTTGATTAAGTTAAATGGGCTTAATAAGTTAAGAGCTTAATGAGTATAATAGTTAATTGTTTAGTTTAGGTTTGAATTATTTAAATTAGTTTATTTAAAATGGGCTTGAATTAGCAAATTAATTGTTTTATATTTGTTTATTTGTTTATAATAGGTTTACGCTAACAAGATTTTAAATTTAAAATTTAAAATTACTTTTCCTGTCGATGTTAAAATTTCATGAAGTTCGGTTTTAAAAATTCATGAGGTCGTTGTCGGCTATTAACAAGAAAAAATCATGGGGTGAGGATGACCCCTCCTACCCTAAGAGAGGCCCGCCCTTTTATATAATCAAGTATGTGTATAAAGATGAGATGAGATGAGCATGAACATGGGCGGAGCTTTGCTGAGGCTAGAAACCCCCCCCCCCCTCTCTTTTTCTCGCCCAGTAGTGAAAATTAATACGTATTTCAGTCGAAAATTTTATATATATTGAGTTCGGCCCTCCTTACATCTTTCCTCAAGCTGGCCATTTTGCTTCAAATCAAAATCTAGGGTTTCGACCCCTCAAAAATTTAGGAGCCCCAAAAAGCAAGGACTGTTGCTGACTATGATAAACCGGTTCGAAATTGGAACTAGTTTTTGAAAAAACCGGTTTGGTCACCCCTATTGTTATATTTGGAAATCTAGACGTGAGATCAGGATAGATTATTCATATGTACATAGCTTCCCAATTTCATTTTGGAATTGAGCTCAAGGTTAACTATTTAGTTTCACTTCTTCCATACTTTATTGCATTCGAGGTTGAGTGAGATTTTTATGTTCAAGATTGAATTACTTGGAAAATATGTATGCTCTGTTCTTCTTTTAAAGTGAGTTTCCTATTGTTAAAGTTCTTTATTTTTTTTTTACAATATGGGACAACTTGTTGTTAATACCTAAAAAAAGAGGTGTGCTATGTGCTTGAATTAGCTTTTAGCTCCTGTTTTGCGCGGGTCGAGGGAGGGGTCTGATCGTTTAGTGATTTAATGTACGCAGTCTTACATTACTTTTATGCAAGATGTTGTTTTTCAACTTTAAGATCACAAAACAAACACCTTCCGGTTGTTTATGGCCCCCCTCAATTGATGTTAATACTCAACACCACCCTTTTGATGGTAACATGTGCATATTCAATTACTGATGTATCCAGTTACTACTGTCAGCAATGTGAATATAAATCCACTCACATGTGCACATCCAATTAATACAATCATGCAGTGAGTTTGGCTTTTATTTATTTATTTTTGCAATAGTTAAATCAATTTTGTTTTATAACATCACATTCAGTATGCTTTTAAGCAAAGAACAAGTACCCTGTTTGTAGGAGATAAATCCTAGTATGGAGTGTGCTAGGTTGAAAGATGGACGCGTCACGCTAATTTGGTATGGATCGGGTTATATTGTCTCCAAGATACTTTTGATCATTTCTAATGAACATCTGATTAGTTCAATTATTTAAATGTGAGTCCAAAAACTTAACGAATAAATGTTAACTTGGTGATGCGTTCTAAATCGAAGCATGTACCATGAACCGTAGAAGCTTAGAGTTTCACAGAAATTGTTGTTGAAGGATATGAGAACTACTAGCGTTGTTGGGTATACAGGGAACTACTCAGCATTACATAAAATATTATTTCCAAAAGAAAAAGGTTCAAATACAAAGTGTATTTTTACTACAAAGTGTGATAAGACATAATGAGTCAAAAAAAGTCACAAAAAAATTATATTTCACAATCTAAATGGAATTTCAAAACAGTAATTCCGAGCTTTTGTTCTCCTAGCCGTCCTCACTAAGAAAAAAATAAACGAAAAATAAAAAAAATTAACGTTTTTTTATTATGTCATTTATGAAAGACACAATGACGTCATTATGTCATTATGAAAGATACAATGATGTCATTGTGTCATAAAAAGACACAATGAATTTTATTTTATTTTATTTTATTTTTTTTCTAAAAGAGGACGACGAGAGGAACAGAAACCCCGAAGTATTTTTTTAAATTCGATTTAGATTGTGAGATATAATTTTTTTGTGACTTTTTTAGTCTCATTGTGTTTTCTCACACTTTGTAGCAAAAATACACTTTGTAGAATAACCTCACCCTTTCCAAAATATGCTAGCATTGTTGTAAATGCAATTTTAGGGTAAATTATGGTTTTAAGCGGACACTAATAATAATTTACGCTAAACATGTTGTTAGTGGCCTAACACTATAACCTTATGTTAAGCTAATAACGTCTAGAAGTTTTTGGTCTTATTAAGTTAGTGGTCGGTTTTAGTAAAATAATACTCTAGCAGCATAACATGGCTCAAATGTAATATATGTTTTTCGGAAAGAAATAGTGTAGAAGAAGACTTGAAGTAAGCACATTACCAAGTGATTGTACCAATATGTTTTGATATAAATTCCTCAAGTGATTACTTCTAGTTTTTATTCACAATGTCTCCCCTTGTTAGAAAAAATGTGTTACAAACAAACACCGTAATCTACCAATAAACATCATTTGCTAACTTAATAACATGAAAACAACTTTTAGACGTTTCAATTTACCAAAAGGTGAGAAGTTATAAATGATAAATGTCATAAACACATGCAACTAGACGCGATATGAGTCGTAAATTTTCCTTTTAATAAATTTAAAACTTTGTACAACATCACTCACATGATTGATCTTACAAATTAACCAACCACAAACATCGAATGATTTTGTGATATAAACATCCACTAATTTAATTTGGATCATCATCATCGATAAAATATCACCACACAATATCTCTCTTCGTATTGTCTTTGGATGAGTTTTAAAAAGTGATGCTCGTTGTCTAAACCTCATATATTAATACAAAAACTCTAATGCAGTAAAAAAGCTAGATGCACGAATAGAAGTGGGACTTACACAAGTCTCTTCACATATATATTGAATTTTGAGAATTCAACATTCGTCTTGTTGATAGCACGCAAACATTAAACCATACACGAGTGCATATTTGTGTAAAATGTGATTTCTAGACGAAGTTGATTGAATAATTATAAAATGTGATCAAATCTCATAATAATTATAGACATAATTATATATAACATATCCTATAAAATAGCTACTTTAGTGATTTTTCCTAAAGCAAAAGTTTATTCTTCTCTATTCCTATTTATGCATCCACTTATGCATCATACTAGATCAAACTAACTCTATCCAAAAGATACACAAAAGATAGAGAAAGAGAGTGAAAGAGAGTGAAAGAGAGATTGATAATGGGCAAATACAAGTTTAGATTATCATATATGATCCCAAATGCTTGGTTCTACAAACTTAAAGACATGAGCAAAACAAAGACAACCACCACCAACCACCACAAGAAACCACCATCTACTTCCCATTATTCTTCTTCAACCACCATAGCACCACCAGAAAACCACCATTATTCTCAGCCAACAAACTCCTTTCACAATTCACACAAATTCCCACACAGTCATGACCCACAAAGAAAACCTTCAAAAAGATCAAAACCCAATACAAAAAACATCAATAAACCTTCATCAAAACTCACCGAGTCAACTCAAACCCTTCAAGACTTCTTTCATCCCTCCTCCGAGTCAACTCAGTCAAGACTCACCTCCTGCACATGTCGACTCAGGTCCTCCATTTCCCACATCATACTCGACGTAAACGAAGCGAAAAAGATCGATTTTTCGCCCAAAATCGAGGTTCAACTCCCTCCGATCATAACAAAACCGGCGAGACCCACATCAAGAAACCGGCATACGTCACTTTCCGGCAAGAAAGTCAAAGAAAGCAACCAAATTCCGGCGAGAAAGTCAACCTCCGGCGTTAAGCTGAGATCGAATTCTCCGAAACTACCGGTGATCGAAAGAATTGTGCAAAAATCTGCATACAGAAAGAACTGTTTAGCAGTGTCGGAAAGTTTTGCAATTGTGAAATCTTCGTTTGACCCTGAAAAAGATTTCATGCAATCAATGATGGAGATGATAGTGGAGAATAATATCAGATCAACTAAAGGTTTAGAGGAGCTTCTTGCCTGTTATCTTTCTTTGAATTCAGATGAGTATCATGATGTAATTATTAAAGCATTTGAGCAAATCTGGTACTCTTTGCCAGATCTTTGACTTGTTTTAGGTCAAAATAGTGACAACTTGAAGATGAAATTACGGTGATGTTGATTGTTAAAGTTGTTGGATCTTTGTGTTTTGAGTGTCGACATAATATCAGAAGTTCGATCACATCGTGAAAAAGCAAATTTCTGACAATTTCGGAAGTGATGTTTTTGATGGAAAATAGAGACAAAATTTACATCACAACTTTCTTTTACTTTAACATCAGTGTGACATTATTTTCCATATTTTCAGTGTCATGTTATTATTCATATATTTTTTTTTTCGCTAAACCAAGTTCACACTTAGAGCCCCGATACATTGAACCATGCATGGGGTGGTGTTTCACGCGTGGTTAATGCGCCACAACAGGCAACACTATGAAGTGAGACGATTGCGCTAGTCGGTCTTATGTTTAAGGTGATGTATGAATTGTCTTTAAATTGTTTTTGGGATGTGATTTTTACTCGCCAAACTACTTCATATACATTTTGGGCTAGTTGTCAATTTGATTAGAATCTTGGTTAAAGTGCGGATAGATCTATTGATGTAGCACACGGAATGAAATCGAAGCCAAACACGTTGATTCTGCGAATGCCCGTGATGATCTTCACCCTAAACCCCCAAATTCGACCCCAAGAGTCACGAATTTGAAAGACAAGATTTCAATTACCGAAATGTTCAAACGTCCCTTCAGATTACATCAAGTAAACTTAAATAACAAAAAAAAAAGTTCGAACGGGCCTAAAACAAACAACCACGGCCCAAACAAAAGCCCAAAACAAAACCGAAAACTAGAGAAAAACATAAAAGTGGCCCGAAAACCCATTTAGATGCCTTATTTTGGAAAAATAACGGGCTACGGCGGTTACCATGACGTAGTCTTCATTTCCACGGTCGTTTCGACTGGTAGAACGTCAGAAACGGAGACTCATAGCCCAAGTTATGCCTATTTTCGTGCAGCACGGTCTTGAGCCTCCAAAAACAATAAAGTCCGGTCCTCAACACTTGGGCCCGCATCATCTATAAATGGGATACAACTTTGAGATTAGAATTCTATCTTCAAAAAAATGTAATTTAAAACTGCATTCTGTTTTTCCCCTTCAAACTTAATTACAACCCATGTAAAAAAGTTGATTAGAACTCAATTAGATGTCACCTACTCCTTTGATCTATTTAGAAATATGGTTATATGGATTTTGTCCAAGTTACATGGTTACATATGAGTATGCGTACCGATTCATGTGTTTTAATATGAATAAAGACGTAGATCATGTTTAGTGACCGTGAGAATCTATTTAAACTCACAAGATCCCATAGAACTTTGTTAATTAGGGAGTTTTGTCTTCAAAAGAGTTAAAAAGCTGAATTTAGATATGAGAACTCTATATGAGATACTTGAACGCTTACCACTATGTTACCTTCATGAAGGTTTATATACAGTCTTGATCCTGTTGAAGTTAATCAACTTCAATCTATCATCCAGAATTCACTAATCATGCCAACTCACTTTTAAATATTGTGTTTTTGTAAATTTTATGAATAAGTAGTAACCAAATTGATGTCCAAATTAGAGTGCTATCTTTTAGAAGGCTAGCTTTCTATAATCTAATAAAAGGGTTTATTAAATGTTGCTTTTAAGAAGTTTGTTATGATCTACATTCGGATTTAGTTGAGTTTGGAGTAACAACTAACTTGTCGAGATTAAAGTAAAATTTAATATTTTAATTTCTTGATATATAAAACTGTGGATATTGTTTTATTATATTTCATTTGTTTATTGTTGTATATTGGAACAAAGGGTGTAAAAGGGGTCCATAGGTTGCATTATGCTAAGAAGGAATGAGGGCAAATGTAGTGTAAAGCAACTTTTGGCTTTCATTGCTTTGTCTAAAGTTAAAGGCCGCTTTTTATTTAGTGTTGCATGACAACCCAACTTTTATTTTTCCATAAATTAAATGATGAATGGAATGTTAAGTTTTAACTGAGATAATTTATTTGTCCATATCAATAACATAAATCATATATTTATAATTACTCCCAATTAAATTGTTTAAGTATAACTTTGATCACTAGTCATATATATAACACATAAATTGTATGGACGCGTTTAATAAAAAAATCATTTAACTGAGATAATTTATTTGTCCATATCAATAACATAAATCATATATTTATAATTACTCCCAATTAAATTGTTTAAGTATAACTTTGATCACTAGTCATATATATAACACATAAATTGTATGGGCGCGTTAAATAAAAATCATTCAAGTAGAGAATTGTTAAACAACAAAATGCACTTACATGTGATGCTTAACAAATACTATGAGAGTTAGAAAGATGATGAGAAACGATTACCGAATCTTAATATCACAGTTTAAACATGTTTTTTTGTGACATATACGTATATAAGGTGATTGAGAACTTTATACCATTAATTATTTATTTTTAAATCTTTCATTGTGTGTGTGCGTTACGTAGACAAAATCGGCTTTAAGCCAAATCAAATCACTTTAAAAACTGATTTGGATTGAGTCAACACTAGTCAAAATTGGATTGGGGTCAAATCGCATCGGATTAGAAGCCGCTTTCCAAGGGGAAAAAGACCGTATCAGATTTTCCTGATCGGATAGGTTATAACTAGTTTCAATGTATAGGGTCTCAAACCGGTTTCAAACCTATTGATTGTATCAGAGTCGAATATGGTTTCCAAATTGGTTTCCGATGATGATCTGGTTCAAGGTGTGCACCTCTATAATAAGTTGCTAGATTATCATGTTTGGGATGACTGATCAAGGTTGTCGAGTTAACATATCCTTGATTAGTCAATGTATATGTGATGATCATATGTTGATTAACTTAACGCACATGCTAGGTGAACACATAAACGCTACAAAACTTAATCATTTGTTGAGATCAGTTTAGGTAATTTTCACTTAGTTGACATCAAGACTACCTAGCTAACTAATAGGGTGTATTGGAGCGTTTTAAAATATCACCTAAAAATATAATTCTTTTATAGTGGTTTATAAGGTTTGGCTAAAAAATTACCTTTTGAGTAAGTTACTATTTTAGTCCACGAGGTTTTAGTCCGTGGGGTTTGGTTAAAATAATCATTTTAATCCAAAATTTTAAATACGACCTTCTTAATCCAGTATTTGTATTTTTGAAACAATTTCATTATGTCCATTAATACTATTAGTGTTGTTCAGTTAAATCAATATAAAAGGACTGTAGTGCCATTGATAGCATAAAATAAAATAAAGCACTATAAATATATTTCAAATAAATCCATCTCTTAACATTTATTTAACCTTACACGTATAAAAACTATGAAACTAATTTTCAATACACATATGCAAACACGACTATTCTAGTAACCAAAAATCTCACACCCCATTAGAAAAACATTAAAAAACAACTAAGTCCAAAATTTTCATGATATTATAGCCAAACTAATACAAGGCTTGATTTCTATTCAACCGCGTTCCTTTGTGCATTTCGAACCAGTGTCAACAACCACAAACAACACACGCATAATGGACTTAAATGACCAATAGAAACCAACTTTATCTAGTATTTACGTAAGAAAAACAATCAAGCCTTGAATTACTAATCTCATCAGCACCAAATGACATTATAAATTGTATTTATTCCCTTGGGCTACTCGAAGCCAGCTGTAAAAACAGGCCGGAACTAAAGTTTAGAAAAACCTTGACCAGCACCACCTGACCTTGGTCAAAGATGGCTGGAAACAAGTACAAAAGAGGGGGGGTTTGGGTCTGCTGCTCCTTGGTTGGAGATGTTGTAGATCCTGTTGCCCTAGAAAGCCTTGACCATCACAAGTCTTGTTTGTTCAAAGATGCTTGGCATCTAATGATGAAATCCCTTCCCAAAGCTCCCTATATGAACCTCATACTTACAGCTTCACTTACACACCAAAATCACCCTCATAATGGACTAAACCAACTTTAAGAGACCCCCTGCTGCTACTCGATGAAGGTGAAGGAAGACAAGAAAACACCTAGAGTTTGACTTTCTACTTCACGATTTCTTTTTTTATTGCTTCTACCATCTAGTATGGTCCTAAGACTACATTAACTAAGCCTCTTACAAGTGATACTAGTTGATTATAAGGCTCCAATTCTGTTTAAAAGTCGAATAACAAGACCAAAGATCAACCTGACCTAAATAGAATTTTTTGTTACACTTGTGTAACATGGAGTTATTCTCACTAAAAACCATACATGAATCTCCATTTAGAACCTGTATTAAATGCATTCCACACTTATTTTTAATATTCTAACAAGTAATACCCACACGGCCAAGGCAAATATCTTAAAACGTGAAGAAAAGACAAAGTTACATTCTGGACAATAACCAAACATAAACTTTAGTCCGAATTTGGGAGGCCATATCTTGGTCAAAACTTAACCAAATAATACAATTCTTGACCCAAAAGTTATTTTTAAAATGTTACTTTTGTAACCCAATTGATCATGTTATTTTTCGTGCAGATTTAGTCCCCCAAAAGTCCATAACAAAACAAGGTGTCAAAAATTGTTTTCAAACGTGACATTTGGTCTGGGATTGTAAGGTCATAACTATCTCAACATTTGGGCAACAAATATGATTTTAATTTTAAAAGTTATATTGATGTGTTAGCTTTCAAACGCATATAACCACGCCTATTAGCATCAAGATTAGACCCTCAGGTAATCAAAACACGACTGGTTGTCCCTAAGGTAGCTGTAGTGACCTTGTTAGGAAAAAAAAAGATTTTAAACTCCTATAAAAGTAATTATTAAGGCTTAAATTTATATATACATTAACTTAGAGACTATATTTAATCATTAAAAAATGCCTATGATTTTTTTCGACTCTTTAGATGCCTTAATGCTTATTACAAATGGTTACATAAAAGTTGAATCTAATAGTTATTGACCATAGCCTTAGATGAGTTAAAGCTTGTTAAAATTATACATTATGATATGTACACATTACATATAAGACCAAACAATATTAATATGCCATGTTATCCAAGCACTTGCACTAAGGACTTGAAGGCTTAACTTAAAACGACTTACACCTTGAATCACAATTTTGTTAGTAAACCCTACTTATATATATGTAGGAAACACTTCAGTTTAGCATTGTCTCACTTTGATTAAGGAATCTCAAATTATTCAACGAAAACGGTGAGTTCTCATAGTTCCTTTTTTCATTTTAAATGCTTTTGGGAGGACAAACTTGCTAACAACAACAACATATGAATCATTGTTTTATATGTTATGTTTATTACTTGAATATTGCATGAATTTCCGATCATCATCACATTCTACATTCCCCATTTTCACATTGCGTCCAATTAGCTCTTCGATAGAGACACTGAATATATGGATACTAATATCGAGCAAATGCCTCCATTATCTAGACTCGTTGAACGCGTTACTCAACGGTCACTTATATTGAATGTTTATTTATGAAAATACAACAATTAATACTCGTGATAAGTATTGGAGGGGGTTTTTATCTTATAGCTGAGATTTGGAACCCTTACCAAGGGAAGCTTCAGTGATGAAAAAAAGCAATTAAAAGTTTGGGAAGAAGGAAGATTGATCAGGGTGTAAGCAAGAGGCACTAAACCATCAAAAATTTTGTTGCAACCATCACCACTCCCAACACAATCACCACAGCCATAGCTGCACCAAGAGGGGGGTACACTGGCATAAACCTTAATTGCAACAAGTGGCGCTTACCTTATTAAGGCCCTTAACCTATATTTGAAAAATGCCAACAAGGGCATTTTACCACGTAGTGGCGAAAGGGAAACAACAAGCTCTGTAATTCCCCGATGAATAACAATAACAGAAACCCTCAAGCTAATAACAAAAACATCAGAACCCGAACCATATTAACAACAACAACCAAAACAACAATTTGGGGACGTGTTTTGAATGTCAAACTGCTGATCACTTCCATACCACATGTCCTAAGTTGAATCAAAACCAAGCTAACGCAACTCGAGGATGAGCCTTTATGCTTGGAAATAACAAAGCCTGCCAGGACCCTAATATTGTGACGGGTGCGTTCCTTCTCAATAATTTCTATACCTTTATTTTGTTATATTCGGGTGGTGATAGGTCATTTGTGTCAACTGAGTTCTAATTCTCACTTGGTCTAGAGTCTAATAACCTAACCACACTTTACACCATAAAACTAGCCAATAGAAAGTCGATCAAAGATAATAGTATCATTTAGGGTTGTTCACTAAACCTAAATGACCACACATTTAAAATAGATATCCTCCTCATCAAACTCAGAAGTTTTGATGTAGTTGTAGGAATGGATTGGCTATTAAAAAATTAAGCGGGGATTATTTGTCATGAGAAAACCATACGTATCCTAATACCTAATGGCAAAAACCCTTACCATCCATGGAGAGAAGACTGGAAGGAACCTGAGAATCATCTCATGTATACAAGCATGAAGGTACCTAAGGAACTCGAGTCGCGTCTTTTTAGCATATGTCATTGAAAAGAAACTTAAGAATAATAGCATCCAAGCTATTAGGATAGTGTGAGAACACCCTAAAGCATTTTCTGAGGATCTTCTAGGATTACCTTTGACCCGACAAGTTGAGTTCTTAATCAACTTGACTCTTGAAGCCGAACCTGTGGCAAAATCACCCTACAGATTGGCACCCGCTAGAGTTGTTTAATCAGTTGCAAGAATTACTAGACAAAGGGTTCATCTAACTAAGTTCCTCACCTAAAGGAGCCCTGGTCGTATTCATAAAAAAGAAAGACAGGTCTTTGAGGATATGCATAGACTATGGAGAACTGTATAAACTCACCATAAAAAACTTGTACAAGTTACTAAGAATCGATGATCAATTCGATAAGTTGCAAGGTGTGATATACTTTTCAAATATTGATCATAGGTCCTGATATTACCTGTTGAGAATTCAAGAAAATGACTTACTGAAGAAAGTCTTTCGCACTCGGTATGGGCACTGAGTTCCTGGTAGTACTTTTGGTTTGACTAAAACGCCAGCAATGCTTATGGATCTAATGAATAGAATTCACAATCCGTAACTAGATAAGTTTGTGATGGTATTTATTAATGACATATTGATCTATTCATGAAAAAAGGAAGTTCACAAAAACACTTGTAATTGATACGGGAAATAATCGCGAAGGAAAGATTGTATGCCAAGCTCTCACAGTACAAATTCTGGCTGAAAGACCTATGTTAGTTCGAATTGATACGGGAAAGGAATCCACATGGATTTATGCAAGATAAAAGAAAACAGAAACATTAGTTCGAATTTAGGAGGCTAAATCTTGATCAAAACCTAACCAAATAATATGATTCTTGACCCGAAAGTTAATTTTAAAGTGTTACTTTTCCAACCCAACTGATCTCATAATTTTTCATGGAGATCGATTCCCCAAAAGCTCATCATAACAAAACTAGGTGTCAAACATTGTTTTCAAACTAAACATTGGTCCGAGTTTGTAAGGTCATAACTATCTCAATACTTAAGCAACGAATATGATTTTTGTGTTAAAAGTTATTTTAACGTGTTAGCTTTTGAACGCATATAAGCGCGCCTACGAACTTCAAAACTGGACCCTTAAATAACAACAATACGACAGGTCGTCCAGAATGTAGCTACCTTGTTGGGAAAAACAATATTTTAGAAGTCTATAAAAGCAACTATTAAGACTTAATTTTTATGCATTCATTAACTTAAAGACTATATTTAGTTATTAAAAAAATTCCTATGATTTATTTCGACACATTTAGATGTTTTAATGCTCGTAACAAATGGTTACATAAAAGTTGAATTAATAGTTAATGACCTTAGCCTTAGATGAATTAAAGCTTGTTAAAGTTATAAATTTTGATAAGTAGACATTACAAATACAAACCAAATATTATTAACGTGCCATGTTATCCAACCACTTGTACAACGGACTTGAAGGCTTAACCTAAAATGACTTACACCTTGAATCACAAATCTTATTAGCAATGCGTACGTATGCATGTGTGTGTATATGTATGTATATATATAAAGGAAGTGCTTCAGTTTAGCATCATCTCACTTTGGATTCAGGAATGTCAAATCACTCAACAACAACGATCAATTCTCGTAGCCCCTTTTCATTTTAAATACTTTAGAGAGATAAACACAATTACAACAACAACATGTGAATCGTTGCTTTATATGTTATGTTTAGTACTTGAATATGGCATTAGGTTGCCTTATTATTATTATTATTATTATTATCACATGCTAAATTCTTCATCGTCAAAATACGACCAATTATCTATTGGATAAAGACACTTGAACATATGGATAGTGATATAGGGGTAGGCACCCCCATTTGCTAGACTCATTGAGCGTGGTAGTTAACACTCATCTATATTGAATGTTTATTCCTCTAACAACTACAATAAATACTCGTGATAAGTATGGAAAGGGTTTTTAGTTTTTCTGTAGATGTGGTAGTTTTGAAATTGATCTTATACACATTTAGGCTACAAAGGAAGATTGTTTAATATAGATTTATAATTTAAGTCCATATGTGTAATCTTTATTTTATAACTTAAGAAAATTATGTGGAATAATATTTTTGAATGTATTACATTTAGTATTTCTCGTTACCATATGTTCATAAGATACGATTTCATCAGTCACTTATGTTTCCGCCTTGGCAAGGGTGTGGTAGAAAGAGTGCAGATAGGTTTAATGCGAACTGACACCTATCCTGACGACTTGTCGTGGGTATAAGGTCACCCTAATATGACGCCTCTTTTTTTAAATAAAGAATTAAAAAAAATTACATGTACCGACGACTTGTTGTTAGGATGGACTACAAATTTTTATTAATAAATTTTTTTAGAAATAATTAAATAATACCTAAATTATACTTACGATATGTCGTCAGGAAAGGCCAGGCATACGCTTTCCTCCCTTCTTTTTTCTTTTATCTACAGAACACAAAAATAAAAAAAAAATATCTTTATCGATGACATGTGATTGAGATTTTTGTTCTGGAGTGGTCCTCATTTTTCCCTCCATCCCGCCCAACCCTGTATCTTGGGAAAGAGTTTCATCAATCAAATATTTTTATTTATATATAGTGGTGACATGTTGTCGCTATATGTCGAGTGCGGTCGCTATAAGTGTCATCATTATATTGTGAATCTGTTGTAGATATAAAGTGATAAATGGATTTTGAATCTTGGATTCTTGTATTACGATTCATGTGCTAAAAAAAGAAAGGAGAAACACTGGTAAATGATTGTTCCGTTTGAAACAAGATTTTATCTGTTTTGGCTTTTAACTGGTTTCAGCTGAAGGAGGTTACAAACTCATTTCAACTCGTTCTGTTTTAGATGGGATTAAAAATCGATTCCGCTTCCCAACCTTGTTGTTTATTTCACCTCTAACTTGGGGATCCTTACGATTTTGGCTTTGAAGTGTTGTTTCGGAGGGCTTTATCCATTGGTAAGTCACTTCCCATATATACCCTACAATACACAACTCAAAATTCTGAACAAATGACTACACAAAAATATTTTTCTTACTTTCTATCCAAAAAAGATAAAATAATTAATCCGAGATCGAGTTTAAAAAATTAATCATGAGTTGAGCTTAAGTTCTAAATGTATAGCTCAAAACGCATCGAGTTGGAGTTCAAGTTCAAACCCTTTTTAGTTAAACGAGCTGAACTCGATCTCAAGCGCTCTTAAGTTCTATGTGCTGGACACAAGCTTAGATGAGCCTGTGTTTGGTTTGGCTAGTTTACTTCTGGACCCTAGTGGTAGCTAATAGCCAAGCTTTGTGGTCGCTCACTAATAAGATTCTCAAAGTCTTTTTTATTCATTTAGATTTGCTAATATTGTTTTTTATATGTTTAGAAGGAAAGTATAGTTGAAAAGTTTATCCTCGTGTTGGATACTTTAGAAGTTTTTAAGCTTGAATTTGTTATATTTTGTATGTTATCAAGCTGAAGCTACTTAAATCATGGGTTTCTTTGTATGCAACAGAACCTAATTTGTTTAATTGAATAAATTTTTCTCTTAACTTACTTATAATACTTGAAGTCGTCCAGCGGTATACATTATATTCAAACTGTCAAGTTTGAAAGCATCAACTATAAGATTGTAAAACTATTAAAATCAGAATAAAATAGAAAATAACTAGGCATATTTATAAACCATTGAAACAGATTAAACGATTCAAAGTTTGATTTTGACAATTTAGTTGTTTAAGGGCGAGAGAGTGTGTGACTAGCGGGTATGAAAGTTTGAACCTTGTAAACTGAGCTTGACGTCCCTTTAACTTCTTTTATTTATGTTTTATTCATTTTTGAAATATTCGATTATGTATATACATTATATTCAGAAATCATCTTATCATTTTAAGTAATTTTAATACAAACTAACGATTTAGAAAAATAAAAACTAAAGAATCAGTTGAGACCGTTAAAGCGTCAAACAAACTGTCAAACTATTAAAGCTAGCCGGTCTGACGGACTCGCAAGAAAACTTGGTTTGTCTTTTTCTAAATAGTAGTTAAAAGTTTTTCCTAAAGCTCTTTATTAAAAACAGCCAAATCATATCCAATGGACACCTTAAAACAGTGGCGGATCTAGAAGTAAAGTTAGGGGTAATGTAAATTTTTTTACGGTACATTTATATTAATAAAGAGGTTCGAAGCCAGATCATTCAAACAAAATTCATTTGGGATCAAAGGAATTGAACTCAAAGGAATTATCGACCCGATATCATCATCATTATTAGAACTAATATTCTACTCTTGAAATTTTTTTTTTTGAAAAAATTATCAATAAGAACTTGTTTTTTCATCTTTTAAATCCCTAATTTTATAACAAATAACATAATAAGATTACAAATTGCAATTAAAAATAACCCACAATTCAAATACCTAATTTCAAAATCATACCTCTAATTCATTTTTCAAATCCTTACTTCATATACCTAATTGTATAAACCCTAAATATTAGAAATTGAACCAAATAACCATTAACTTTTATAACAAATAACACTTAAATATTAGAAATTAAACAACATAAACTCTAAATTCCTAATTTCATAGTGTAATAGAGAAAAAAAAACTAGAAATGTTACCTTGAAGTGGACGGTGAATTGGTGAAAGATCACATGTGGGCGGTGGCAAGGGCCATCGTAGCAGGCAGCACTTCGGTGGTGGTTGGCCGACCGGCCGGAGGTGGGGACATGGGGTGATCGGCGGTGTGGGTGAATGGTGTCTGACTGGCTGTGGCTTGTGGGAAGAGACGAAGGGTCGATGGGGGCATGGGGCGATGAATGGTTATGTTTTTATTTTTTTTTATTTTAAGTTTTATATTTGATTGGGTTATGGTTATATAGGC
This sequence comes from Flaveria sonorensis, assembly GCA_025506505.1. NCBI lineage: Eukaryota > Viridiplantae > Streptophyta > Magnoliopsida > Asterales > Asteraceae > Flaveria > Flaveria sonorensis. The sequence goes on from CM046436.1 coordinate 51,682,246, forward strand.
TAATTAGTTAAGCTTTTTAAGTTCTTTAACGATTTTTGGGCTTATAGTTATTTTGGACTTGTTATTTATTATTGTATTGGAAAATTTTGTATTTTGAGCTTATTAGTTATTTATGTTTTTATAAAATGTAATATTTTTATGAAATATAAGATTGTTTTTTTATAAACTTTGAAACTTTCTATGAAGTGTTGAGTTTAAAAAAAATTTTAGGGGTAACATAATATTTTTTTAGGGGTAACGTAAAACCGTAATTTTTATTTTTTATTTTACATAAAACCATAATTTTTTCTCTTTACACTACATGTAAAATTTTTTTGGGGTAGCGGAGGCTACCCCTCGGCTCAATGTAGGTCCGCCCATGCCCTAAAATCACTTCGTCGAGCACCAAAATCTGGACGTGCATAGACATACATGGCGAACACATAAGCCTTTGTATGTTCTACTTGGTTTTTATAGAGAATGTAGACGTATAGTTGTTTGGTTGTTGGCCTAAGCAATAACACAAAAAGAAAGTTCTCACTTAAAAAGGATAAAATAATACAATCTTCCTTATATGTCATGTTGTATTTTTATTAGTTTCTTCCGGTAATTTAAAAAACAGGACTAATTTTAATAAAAAATGAGTGAGTATGTTATATACTTAAAGCATCTCACAATTTCAGCAAAAACCCAAACATGATCTTTGATAACACACCGGTGATGACCGGTGATGGTGGTGACGATGGTGGTGGTGATGGTGTTGGAAACACCTTCATCACTAGACATATGCTGTAGAGGGTATTTTTACCCGAAGATCATTGACACATTGTCTACTCATCATGAACAGGGATTTTTTGTGAGTTCCAGACTGTTGGTTGCTGAGTTTCCTCGTTTAAAACATTCACTCGATATTCCACACTTACTAAAGAATTATTATGTTGGAATATTATGCACAAAAAGCAATATATATATAGTTTGGTTGTCATTGATATATGTATGATCTTAAAAACACATACGTCAGACAATGACAAAAATATGTTACTAAAAAAGTTTAAACACACATGCGATAAAAGATTAAAAAAGTTAAAAGTTGGTAAAAAAAAACACTCCCAAACATAGTGAGTCCGGTACTTGAGATGAAGCCTAGCCAGCTTCGGCTAAGAGGGAAAATGGATACTCACAGATTTGATGTCTTAAGGTTGAATTAATGTTTCCTTTTTTGGGGATTTTCATCTCAGAAATCAAGTGCGGCTGTCCAGACAGTTGAATCTAGGCAGTAGTTCTGGATTATGTAATACAACGCAAGAGAGTCTGAAATGGGTGTAGGGGAATTAAAGGTTCGATCACCAAGTGCTGGTAAACAAGTTCCTTTGAAGGCTTTAGTATTTAATAAGCAAAGTTTGATACATTGGCATTACTTCTTTCCCTTTCGTGTGTCTTAATGCCAAGGTTATTGTCTGTTATTACGTTGGAATTTTATATGTAGGGCTTAGACGTTTGATGTGTTTACTTTATGTCGTCTCTTTAGTTTCATATGGACTTTTTAGTTGGTTTTGATTTTTAGATATATTTTCATAAATAGATTACAGCTGATATGAATTTGATCAGTTTTGTTGTGTTCATTCACTTCAGTTCATTGACTGTGTTGAGCACATTAGTTTGACTTCATCTGGATGGTATAGAGAATGTAAATTGAACATAAATAATAACTTATTTGGTGAAAACCTCAAACCTATTGAGTTGCTATATTATAATTTGTTAATTTATTAATGAAGATTATAGTACAACTTAAATCCACAAGTATACATATGATCACTTGCATGTATTAATTCTTCAGGTATCAGTGTTACGTATGGAACTTTAGTTTTTGTGATGGTTTCGCGAACCCGATGACGAAATGGGCGTCTTTTGTTGCTTCAAAATGGCACATGCTAGGGTTGCGAGATTTTAATTTCCAATGTTGATTTCAATTGGGTTGAATTAGAGGGTAAGTTAAATTTTCCTATATTTTACCAAAATTTGTTGTATTTAATCATCTCATGCAATTTTTTGTGTTTTCGAGTAAACCATTGCACTTGCTTTCCTTTGCTCATAAGCTGTTTCAATAATGCTAGGGCTTTGACTCATTTTTCTGATGGTTATGCTGTAACGTTTTCGGCCTTTTTGCCACTAATTGTGCTTCTTCTCATTTCATATGCATTTTTAGGTAATTACTTTGGAACCATACTGTTAGAATTTTTTTTTAGTACAACTTGAACTAATTAATCTATTTGTATGTGCTCTAAAGTAACAATGGTCATGATATGGAGGCTTCAAATCATTATGATTATTAGTGGAATCCTTTGTTTCATCTTAGTAATAACTATAGGAATTGTAATCTTCCTCTCCTCTCCATTAATGAGGGGATACATAATATATACACATTTCTATTCTAGGATTTTACAAAATGATCCCTAAACAATTAATATTTACAATATAGAATCTAATACAACCCCTCAGTCTAAGGAGGAGGAAGCCGGATACTTAGACTGGAGCGAAATTCTTCAAATAAGATACGTGGTAGACCTTTTGTGAAGATGTCTGCCAGTTGGTAACGCGAGGGTACATGGAGAACTTTGACTTGCCCCAAACGAACCTTTTCACGAACGAAGTGAATATCAATCTCGATGTGTTTTGTTCTTTGGTGTTGAATGGGGTTCCCCGACAAATAAATAGCCGACACATTGTCACAGTATACGAGAGACGCTCGTGCTGGTGGGCAACAAAGTTCAAGAAGCAAGTTGCGTAGCCAGCAAAGTTCGGAAACAACATGTGCGACCCCACGATATTCAGCTTCTGCACTGGAGCGCAAAATGGTTGTTTGACTTTTTGAAGACCATGAGATTAGGTTATCTCCCAAAAATACACAATAACCCGATGTGGAGCGTCTAGAGCGTTCGTGTAAGAGATCAATGTAGAAAGGTTACCCGGCCGGAGATGCATACCCATGGTGATAGTCCCTTTGACGTATCGTAGAATACGTTTAAGGGCATGGAAGTGAGCTGTGCGGGGATCATGCATGTGCATACAAACCTGTTGTACTGCGTACGAGATGTCTGGCCGAGTGAAAGTGAGGTACTGAAGGGCACCACCTAGGCTTCTGTATAGGGTTGGATCTTCAACTGGATCACCCGCCATGGCACTGACTTTCCCATTTGTATCAATGAGAGTGATGGTGGGGTTGCAATCAGACATTTTAGCGCGAGCAAGAATGTCTAATGCATACTTATGTTGAGATAAGAACATACCCTGACTGGTGCGTTGAACCAATATCCCAAGAAAGTATGATAGATCTCCAAGGTCTTTCATAGCAAATTCAGCAGATAGATTTTTCATGATGAGCTGTTTAAGGATGGTAGATGATGACGTGAGAATAATGTCATCCACATATAAAAGGAGATACGCCGTATCCAGTCCGTGCCGATAAATGAATAAAGAGTTGTCACATACACTTTGTTTAAACCCAAAGTTGGTGAAAAAATCTGTGAATCTTTGGTACCAGGCACGTGGAGCTTGCTTAAGACCATAAAGAGATTTCTTCAAGAGACAAACATGATCTGGATGATTCTTGTCACGAAATCCCAACAGTTATGCATGTAAACTATTTCAGCCAAGTTGCCATGTAAGAAGGAATTTTTAACATCAAGTTGGTTTATAGCCCAGCTGTTGGATAAAGCAATAGAAAGAACCGTCCGAATGGAAGCCAGTTTGACAACCGGACTAATTGTCTCGTCACAGTCAACTCCCCCCTGTTGAGACCTGCCATCACAAACAAGACGCGCTTTGTAGCGCTCTAGAGACCCGTCATATTTGAATTTGTGTTTAAATAACCACATGCATCTAATGATGTTCATATCCGGTGTTTTAGGTGCAAGCTCCCACGTCTTATTTTTTATAAGAGCATTAAATTCATCATGCATGGCGTGGGACCAAACCGGTGAGTTAAGGGCAGATATAGGGTTCTTGGGAACCGGCTCAAGTGAGGGATTGGTGGAGACATGTAGGTTAAATATTTCTTTCGGTTTATGTGTGCCTACACGTGATCGAGTAACCATTGGATGGGAAGGTGGAGGTTGGGGGGCTGTTTGTGGGGTGGAGGCTGTAGCCGAGTGGGTGGGTGGATTGGGGGAGGGCGGTGGTGGATGGCTGGGTGGTGTGGTGAGGTTAACAGCCGGCGGTGGTGGCTGGGCGGTGTTAACAGCCGTCGAAGGTGGGGGGCGGGCTGTGTAGTGGTGGGGGTGGTGTTGGTGTAGGCGAGGCAGTGGGTGGTGGTGTTGTGGAGCCGGTTTGAAGGTGGTCCCATATAGATGGATGAGGTTCATCTTGAGTCTCAAGAAAATGGTAATTGGTGTTAGATGGTTTGAGAAGACTAAACTGAAAGACGGTTTCATTAAAGATAACATGACGGTTTATGATAATCTTGCGAGTGGACATATGGTAACACTTGTAACCCCTATGATTCGATGGATAGCCAAGAAAGATGCACGGGGTAGAACGTGGTTGAAGTTTATTAATAGAAGATGAAGGAAAAAGAGGGTAGCAAAGGCACCTGAAGGTGCGAAGGTGTGAGTAGGAGGGATGTTTTTGGTATAGAAGAAAGGTGGAAGTGTTGTGATTTTTTAATTTTGATGGAAGAATGTTAGAAATGTAAGTGGCCATTTGAAGAGCATGGTGCCAAAAAGAGGTTGGAAGAGAGGCATGTGATAAGAAGGTTCGAACTATGTTATTAATGGATCGTATTTTTCTTACCGCTTTGCCATTTTGGGAGGACGTGTGGGGGCAAGAGAAACGAAAAGAGATACCATTTTGAGAACAAAAATTGTGAAAGGCCGTGTTGTTGTATTCCGTGCCATTATCACATTGTATGTTCTTGATGGATTTGTTAAATTGAGTTTTAACATAGTTATGAAAATTAGAGACAATACCAAAAACCGATGATTTGTTTGTGATAGGAAATGTCCAAAGATAGTTTGTATAATCATCAAGTAATAAAAGGTAATAACGATGACCTCCCGAACTTGGAATTGGGGAGGTCCACAAGTCACTATGTATGATATCAAATGGTGCACAAGGATTTGAAATGGAATCATAGAATGGAAGTTTAACTTGCTTCCCCAAAACACAAGATTCACAAAACTAATGTTTAGAAGTAGAGAAACAGAAATATGTTTATTTTTATGTAAATGCTCTAATAAAGACGGTCCAGGATGTCCCAGGCGTTGATGCCAGAGATCCTGAGAAAAAGCAGCAAAAGAAAAAGACTTGATGGGGGTAGCAAGAGATGGCGGCAACGAGTAGAGATCCCCGGTGCTATCACATCGGAGGATAGGAGTCTGCGTCCGGTAGTCCTTCACAAGAAAACCAAATTTGTCAAATTCAATTGAAATATCATTATCTCTAGTTAACAGCCTTACCGATAGTAGGTTTTTAATAAGATATAGAGAGACAAGGATATTGGTGTTGATGGTAAGATTACCCATGCCCGTTACCGGAATTTATGTCCCGTTGCCAACAATGATATGATTTAAATTGCTATTATTGAAATAAGAGGAGAGCGTACCTGACGAGTGTGCCATGTGTGTCGTTGCTCCCATGTCCATATACCACGTCGGATCCGGATTGAGTGTCATGGTGTTGAAAGCTTGCTCAAGTTGGGTTGGAGTGTAGGCTTGTTGGTAGGCAAGGTGGGCTTGTGGGTGTGGGCCGAGTAGACTAGGAGAGTTAGGCCTTGGGGAGGATGTGTTGGGCAGATTGGGTATGGTGGGGAATGGACATGGTGGTGGGTTGGGGTTAGAGTTGCACAAAACGGGTTTGGGCCGAACCCGGGCCCGGGTACAAATCGGGTTTGGGCCCAACCGGGTTTTTTGTACCCGGGTATTGGTGAACCCGGGTACGAACCCGGGTCGGGTTCAGCGAGATACAAACCCTACCCGGTATACCCGGGTAGGGTCGGGTCGGGTTCGGTTCGGGTATGAAACCCGGGTTCAACCGGGTTTTTGCCTTTTTTTTTTTTTTTTCTTTTCTTGTGTGTGTGTTGAACACTGGGTCGTATGTTTTTTTTTCTTATATTTTCTTTCCATTTTTTTCTTTTTATTTTTCTTTTCCTAACTTGTTTCACTTGAATGACAAAAATTTAAACAACTTAATATATAAATATATACAAATCTTGAGCAGAAAATCTTACACTTATAATATACAAATATTAAATACTTTTTATATAAAACATTTGAATGACAAAGAAATTTAAAAAGAACATGAAAGACATATAATATTAAAACAACTTAAAAATAACAATATCGTCTAATTTTATCTACTACGAGATGCTTGATCAAATGCTAATTCTTCATCGGATATGCCAGAAGATACTCCGTCTTCTACCTCTTCATCATGTTCTTTAGCTTCGAGTGTAATCTCGTCTTCGAGGCTTGTTTGGTCTTGTATACGATCCGTTGCGTCTAAGTGATCCTTTAAACAAATGCACATCTCCACTGCTTCCGGAGTTAGTCTTGTTCTTCGTAATGATATTACCCTGCCACTAAGAGAAAAAGCAGATTCCGAAGCTACCGTAGAAGCTTGGACGCTTAGTAAATCACGGGCCATAGCAGAAAGAATCGGAAATTGAGATTCTTTTCCTTTCCACCAAGCCAAAATATCGAATGCACGATAATCTTCGGTAGTCATAGTGGAAATAAAATCCGTTCCACTATATCTACCGAGCTCACTTGTTGGGGTGTTACCCCTTTGACGTTTAGCCGTCACATCCCGAACAACATTCAACATAGTCAAAACAGGGTCTTTAAGCGAGGTACTAGCACTTGAGGTTGATCCGCTTGGCATGGTTATGTTTACGTTAGGCCCATATCTATTTAAATAAAAATTATAAATTGTTTTCAAACTATGATTAAAATTTTCTTTTGCCTCGTTTGAAAAATCAGGGTTTTCGTCATGCATATCCAAATTGTCATTTATCTCATCTATCAAACATTCAACCCCCGCAACATTTAGAAACGGATTTAAAGCGGCGGCACACGTAAAAACGGGTGGTAAGTCCTTAAAATATTTTTTAAACTTTTCTTTCATTGGTTCTATCATTTGATTAAACATATTATTTTTATTTTGAAATTTTTAAAATTCAAAGACATAAAATATAGTTCTTGAAGCACCGAATAACTAGTGGAATAATAAACTCCCGATAATTTTGTTGTTGAGTTTTTAAAAACCTCAAGAAACTCGGATAGACGTTGAAGATTCTCCCAACCCGCATCCGGAAATGGGTCGGCTTCACCTTTATCCGAAAGACTATTATGAAAAGCTTTCAAAGTGCCCTTTTGTTTTAAAGCACATTCAAACATGTGACAAGTCGAATTCCACCGAGTAGGTACATCCCAATTAGGACCTAAAAATTTAGAGTGCGTATCCTTACAAAGTTGTTTATAATCTTGATATCTTCTTCTACTTTTTTTAAAAATGTCATGTAACATAAATCGAAAAGATGTAATAAAGTTATTAACATATTGCCCGGATAGTCCGTCTTGTACTACTAAATTAATAATATGTGCAACACAACGAGTATGGAAAAAGTCACCGTTTGCAATCGGAAGATATTTTAATTTTAATTTTTTAACCGCGGTTGTGTTGTTAGAGGCGTTATCAAATGCAATTGAAAAAAGTTTATTTTCTAATTTAAAAGTACTTATTACATTATCTAAAAAGTAAAACAAAAATTCTCCGGTGTGTGGATGTGGAAAAAGATTAAATGCAATCGTACGTTTCATCAATTGCCATGAATTGGGATCCACCCAATGAGCGGTGACGCAAAGGTACGATTCGGGTAAACCGTGTGGAGCCGACCAAACGTCACTAGTTAAGTTTACACCGGTATTTAAATTTTCAAATAATACAATTAAATCATTTTTTGCTTGTTTCCATAATTTTAAACAATAACGTCTAAGTGTAGTACGACTTACGTGAGTGTAACGAGGTTGAAGCGTCTCTCGAATTAAGTTGGTCAACCGAGAATTGTCGAAGTGACTAAAAGGCAAAGCTTCTTGAATCACGAACTTCGCCATTCGATCTCGAACCGTATTAACATTGTAATTAAAGATTCCACCGTCTCCACCCAATTGTGTTTGTTGCGAATCCGGATTACTTTTCAACGACTTACAAAACTTCTTGCTAATGTGTTTGTTTAAAGTCGTGTTAGAATCTTTAGCAAGCAAAGCTCCACAAAACTTGCAACGAGCCTTTACAGACCCGTCACTCAACTCAACCATATCCCAATTGCACCAAACATCCATGTTACGATTGTGTGCAAGAACACGAACGACGGTTGGAGCGTTGGACGAACCTTGACCAACGGAAGATTGTGAGTGAGCCATATCAAGATTGAAGAGAGTGAAAGTGTAAAACGAGAGAGTGAACGTGTAAAACGAGAGTAAACGAGAGTATTTTTTGCGTTTTTTGCGTTTGAGACTTGGGTACTAAACCATATCAACCCACACCTATTTATACTAACTTATAGGGCAAAAGTGACCAAAAAAACGGTCACAAATCGAAGGTAACGGCTATATAGCCGTTAAAAAACGGCCACTTTTAAAAAAAAAAAAAAAAAAAAACGGTCGAAACCGGGTCCAACCCGGGTTCAACCGGTTCCGGGTCGGGTCGGGTTCTAAGAAATTCTAGAAAATCATACCCGGTTCCAACCCTACGGGTTTTTTCGGGTCCAACCCGGGTATGCATATACAGGGTCGGGTCCGAACCCGGTTTTTATGCCCAAGTCTAGGTTGGGGGTCCAAGTGTATAGATTGTATGGAGCAGGGGCCCAAGGCAGTGGGTATCCAGGTGGGGTATATGTGGTAGGAGAGCGACCACGGGAACGTCCACGACCCCGAGCACGGGTTGTGTTGTCAGCGGCAGGTGGATGGTGAGGCGGGGCAGCGGGCTGTGGGTTGTGGGGCGGTGGTGGTGGTGGTGGTGGTGGGTTATGGTGGCCGGCGAGTAAAGCCGTGGGAGGGGTGGTGGTTTGGTTGGCCTTGCGGGTTTCTTCCAATATGAGTTATGAGCGGGCTTTGTGAAAGTCGGGAAGAGGGTCGGTTTGTTGAAGGAGCATAGCAACACCATCATATTGGTCGTTTAATCCGGCAATAAGTTGTAAAACCAATCTTTTATCCGTCACGGGAGCGTTAACATTTGCTAATTGATCCGATATCTCTTTCAAAGCTTGACAATAAGACGTAATATTTGGAAAAGACTCGAGCTTGGTGTTTGAAAATTTGTTTTGCAAATATAAAGCTCGAGTTTGCTTGTTGTCATTGAAAATACCTTGAATGGCCGTCCACGCGGAGTGAGCGGTTGAACTCGGCTTGAGAATCTTTTGAAGGAGATCCGGAGAAATGGTACCATATATCCATTGTCGAACCACAGCATCGATGCGTTTCCACAGTTTGGCGGCGTCTGTTTTGGCTGTATCGGTTGTTGCCGCTTGACGTGGTGATTCGGATGATTTAAGATGGTCGTCACAATCGAATGCTTCGTAGTGAACGCGAAACAATTCCACCCAAGAGGTATATTTGCTTTGATCCATGTCGAGAGTGATGGGGATGAAGTTTTTGATGTTGGTGACGGTGAGCGCGGGATGTAGCGAGGAAGACATGATGGAGAGGATGAAGAGAAGGATGAGAGCGGCGATATTAGGGTTAGGAGAAAAGAGTGGATCGAATTAAGCGTGATACCATATAGGAATTGTAATCTTCCTCTCCTCTCCACTAATGAGGGGATACATAATATATACACATTCCTATTCTAGGATTTTACAAAATGATCCCTAAACAATTAATATTTACAATATATAATCTAATAATAACAATGGTGATAATTCTGTTTACATAAAGGGAGAGCTCAATTGCATGACCCAACAATTTAGGCATGTCTCATAATTTATCATCACTATCACAAGATGGTATTTTCATAAACTGGTGTGCACATTCATTTGTGGCTTGGATTAAAGTGTAACAATCTCGCTACAAGAGTTTCAATGAACCAAGTGGTATTCATGATCTCCAACCCAAGCTCTATGTTTTCTGTTTTCCATCATGATCATGTAAGTAACTAGGTTTGCAGACAAGTAATTAGCTATGATTAGAAATTAGTGAAACTTCTACCATTTCTATGAATTCCAGTAAAAATTGATACAGTTTGTTCCCAAATAACCATGTTGTTAATTCACAAGAACTACAAGTTAGTTGGAATCTACATGAATTAATTTTTTAATGTCCACATGGATCTATATAGTTAGTTGTTCTTGATCTGTTCTTAACAGGCTAGGTGAGGACCCTAGGGTGAACAAAATGTAAGAGATGGGTAATGGGTCAAAGCAGATAAGATTCATACAAGACATCACAATTGCACAATCTTTGCCAATCTACTAACCAATTTAGTGATCACTTAATCTCATGGTTCGACAAATCCCACCATCTAACAGCCTCAATAGTATTTGTTTGTAAGTTAACTTATAGCATGTGATGCCATGATGTGTACTGATATTTCATTTCAATTGCCCCAACTATTTTGAAACTATATTATGAATTGATGAAGTTAGACCCCATAATTTACCATTTGACTCATTTGACTCTTGGAGATAATTTTTTTAATTTCAGCTGCTCGACTGATGAGAAATAAATACATAATCAGAGTCAAACCATTTGCATGTACTTCTAAATTCAGTGATGAAATGCAAATGGAAGTGTGTTTAGTTCCCAGGTATGAGATGTGTAATATGTTTGATTAGACTATTCAAATTTATTGTAGTAAAGCATTTCAGACCCTAAAAAAGAATCCTCGCACATCGCGCGGGGGAATTAACCTAGTTAAAAATTATTCTTGATCTAAGGTCTCTGTCACTGACTTTATTAATAAGAAAAAAAGCAAAGTTGTTTGCTTGTAAAAAAGGTTGCTTCGTCGCTGTAAGGTGTCATTGGTCGGGATTTTGATCATGAGTGGATCGTGATGAGGTAACACTTCTCAAACCCCATTGTTTGTTTTTGGTTTTCTTTTCTCTTACATAGGTATCCTTTTAAAACATCTTTCATATGATCAAAAATGGTTTCATGATATTTTCTTCAACTTCACTTAATATTGTTCTATAAATGGATAACGAATCCCCAGATCATTCTCACTTTTATTATCTTACAAAACGAACTAAAACCCGTTAAACAAATTAGCCTAAATACTTTATGAACATCAAAGTGGATTTGAAAATAATAGGTCTATTCATGAAAAATGTATTATAAGGTTACTTTGAGCTTTCAGTGTTAAATTAAGTAAAAATGGCTATCTGGCCGGTTCAGTCCGATGTTCGATCTAAACGATTTTAAAAGCCTAAGGGTGTTTATAAAGTATAAATTAGTTCGAAATAGTAGCAATGGTAATATAGTTTGTGAATAGCATTAGTTTGAGCTTCAGGTCTTGAGTTTGTATACAAAAGGTTACTGGGTCGAGTTGGGCCCAATTTATGGTTAATAGTCTAAAAGAATAAAATGGATTAAAGCACCTGAAATTAGTTTAGTTTATGCTAATAATATAATTATATAGTAAACGGGCTGTTTGTTTGGTCAAACTAGGCTCAAAATAGTATGTGGGCTCTTTTTTGGGCCGAATACTAGTCTTCGGTCAAATAGGTTGTTGAATCAGTCGGGTTTTAGCTTAAAGATTATCCCTCAAGTAAGACTAAAACATATATAATAGATGTAGAATATAAAGATATCTTGTTTTGACTCGTTAGAGATTGCATATATATAGTCCACAAGGTTTCACACTTTCTCTATCATCCTGTTGATTTGTCGTTACAGCGGATCTATCCATATTTTATAGGTACTATTACTCGTGGACTGATTTATTGTAGGGTTACTCATCTTGGCATTCATGCTTATGCAGACGCTACCTAGGTTGGTTGCCACGATGATCATTGATCTATCATAGGATATTGTGTTTTTACTCATTTTTTTAATTGGACTTCTTAGAAGCAACACATGTTTCTATGATACAACCCAAGCATTTAATTAGGAGCATTAGCATCCCATGTTTCCATGTTTTGTCATGCATGATAGATAGTGGTACGTTTCCTTAATTCTAGCTGTTGAGAATAAAGTGCACCGTATTTTTTCATTGCAATGAATATATCAGAAAATTACCCCATATATTCTCTTTCCTTTTCTTGATTCTTCTGGGAGCCTAAGCCCCTCTAAGGGTTATCTATCATTTGGTGCTTTCATTCTCGTCTCACATGCCGCTATGCCTCCTCACAAAGATTCATCTTCCACTGAAGAAACCGTTACCCCCACCGTAACCAAGCAATTGACCCAGTTAATAGCCGCTACCAAACTCATCCCATTTTGCCGATCTCCAAGCCACACAAAACCTTAACACCAAAATCAATCACCTGCGCGATCAAGTGGCCTCCAACTCATCCATCGGCACAAAATCCCCACCCCAACATTGGTCACCACCACGAACAAATCACCATGCCTTTATTCGGTGGCACCAATGTTCTTGAATGGATTTTCTAGGCGGAAAACTATTTTTCCTACTACCAAATCCTAGCGATCGAAAGACTGTCACTAGCAGTGTTCTATTTCATTAGAGATGCACTCTCGTAGTACAAGCACTTATCCAACAATGAACTGCTAGGCACTTGGAAAACGTTCAAACGGGAACTAGAATTATGTTTTGGACCATCGACGAGAATCATGAAGCTACCCTATTTAAGCTACGTCAAACGACCATGGTTTCAGGTTGCCAAACTGAGTTCGAACGTGTAAGCAACCGAGTAATAGGCCTTTCACAATAGGGTCTACGTAATTGTTTCATATCGGGCCTTCAAATTGAGTTCAAACTGCCTCCTTCCCATGCAGACCCCATAATTAACAATCTCATCTGCTCTTTCCATAACCTTTTCATCAAAACAAAACAATACCACCCAACCAAATCCATGATTATCACATCCCGTTACCGGACGAAACCAAACCCGTTAATGCCAAGCCATACCATTACCAACACTACCAAAAGTAGGTCATGACAACCCTCACAAATGAGATGCTACAAACATGTGTTATACGATCAAGTCAAAGTCGATTCTCCTCACCGGTTCTACTCGTTAAAAAAGAAAGATGGCTCTTAGCGGTTTTGTGTGGATTATCGGGCCTTAAACGCGGTCACGATCCATGACCGTTTTCTAATACCGACAATTGATAAGCTTCTAGATGAACTCCACAGCACTACAATGTTTTCAAAAATAGACCTCCGTTTGGGTTATCATCAAATAAGGGTGGCGGAAAAGGATGTTCATAAGATGACATTTCATACATCAGTTGATGGTCATTATGAATTTCTCGTCATGCCATTCAGCTTAATAAATGCCCCATCAACATTCCAATCCACGATGAAAGATCTATTCTTTGTTCTAATCATTTTTGATGATATACTTGTCTACAGTAGCAACATGGAACAACATTATACTCACTTAACTTTTGTATTGTATGCATTGTTGTCACATAAATAACATGCTAAACCAACAAGATCCAAGCAATTCAACAGTGGCCACAACCACACTCCTTCACCACCCTCCGAGCCTTTCTAGGCCTCATAGGCTACTAATGTAACATTCCCGAAAATTAGAGATACTTAACTAATTCTATTATTTCATATAATGCGTACATATCTTAGTTTAAGATATAAACTAAGTAATGATCCTACAATATTACAATAGTCTTATTAGGATCCCTACATCTCGAACCCTTTCAAGTTGTTTATGCAAACCCAAATAATTTGAAGGGCATTAATATGCATTTCGACACAATATTTTACAACGTTTCATCGAACTACTAAACATTGGTCATTTAACAGACGCGACTCGTCAAAAATTTCGGACACAATATTAACTCAAAAGCCAACTCAAAGTCAATAATTTATGCCAGCAATAAAAATATACATGAGAGCTGTATAAAAATTTACATGTATATTTATAAATACGAATATAAATATAAAAGTACCACCTTTTACTATATACAAACATACAAGGTATTAGAAATATTATATAATAACCACACCTCCTAATTACACTTATTATAATTCAATATAACTTCCAAAAAGTATTATACATTATATAAATACAATACAAATACAAAAATACAAATTAATGCAACCATGTATCATCATAATCCTAACTAACCATTCATCATCATCACAACACCATACCATCACCACCCATCAACATCATCAAATCAATCACCAACCCCCATTCCTTCCCTATTTTAACGTAACATCATCATCACCACACCACTTTCTTCGTTGACTTTTAACATCACGACGATACCACATATTCATTTCTTGTTCCTTCCATTTCATTATAATACTCATATTTTTTAACTAAAAACTTCACAACTCTACTTAGACTCTTTCCTTCTCTAAAATTTCAGCCACTTTCTCTCTTTTTACTCTCTGATAACCAAGTGAAAGGTATCTCACACACGTACATTCATCCAAACTCAAAATCAAGCAACCAAAAATTTTATCTTCATCAACATCGATCCTCTAAGGTATAAATTATTTATGCTTCTTAACGTAATATTTTGTAATTATCTCATTTGATTATCATATAATGAAAAATAATAAAGAACAAATCAAAATGTATATAGGCTTGCAAGTTGCAAGAAAGATGGGTGAGAAATTGGATTTTTTGAATACATATTCGGGCAGAAACTTTAGTCTATATATTTTAGTCTATATTTAAAGGATCATCTCTTGGTCAAAACATAACCAAATAGAAAAATTCTTGATTCTAAAGTTAATTTCAAAGGGTTATCTTTCCAATCATAATAGCTAAACAATTTTTCAATAAGGTTTGGGCTCTTAAAATTCGATTTTGAAACGAAATGTCAAAACCAAACATTTTGGCAGATTACTTGGGTTTACTTTAGAAGACCATAACTACCTCAATTTTTGTCCAATTGACTTGATGTTTTTTCAGGAAGTTAGTTTTATGAGTTTGCTTTGAAAACCCAGTAATCTCACTTATAATAGTTAAGATTTCAACCCCTAAATAAGTGAAACATTTTGAAACTCTAGAATATAACTGCACTTACTTTTAAAAGAAGATAATTATTTTTAGACTACTAAATGGGCTCCATAAAATATGACATTTACTTTTTTAGTAAGTTAAAATACAGATATAAGTATGGTAAAAATCACGTATTTTATGTAGTACATTTGGTTCATTAAAACTTTAACGCAAGATGACCTATAAAAATGCAGGAATCAAGCAACAAACCTTAAGTCACACAATATTACATAATCACCTGTGAACTCATGATTAAGGCAAAATATATTATTTTCATATAATACTCACATATTTATACACTTATACATAAATACTAAGTTTCTAAACGAATGCCACTAGCGGTTTGTAACTCATGCAAAATCATAAACTTGAAGAAGTTTATTTTTCAAACAATAATTTTAAACCTAAACTATTAAATAACATTTGATTCATCACTTCGCCTGATGACTTATTTATGAAAACGTAAACCTCATTTTCACCCCACCCATATATGTAGGAATTGATCCGTCTAAGCTCAATCCATCTATTTCACGTGATATGTACTTGGAACAATTTGTGAGTTCTCGTAGCCCTTTTTACTTTTACTAATTTCAGGGGAGAAACATACTATTTAACAACTTTACATGAATTATTACTATTATGTTTTATACTTATACATATTTTGGTGATAAATGTTTATATATTGGTTTGGACTTGCTAAGACCTCGCTATCTTACACAACTATTTAACTTCGAGTTGGAACCGCAGATTTAATATAGATAATACTATCAGGACCGACAATTCTCATTCTCTCGACTGATTGGAACACGTAAATCCACAGTCAATTATATTGAATGGTTATTACCATGCAGACTATAACTTGACTTTTTCTCTATACTTGGAATAAGTATTGGACGAGGCATGCAGTCAAAGGCTTAGTTGTGGACTCATAAATACATTTCACCTTACTCGTGTTATGGCGACTTTACATGATGAGTTTTTGATTCATACCTAACTACTTACTTTGCAACGATTTATCGAGTCTCAAACCTACGAGGTCACCAACATTATTGTTGACCTATTTTTAACATATTTTCAGGAAACTAACAAGGTTAGCTTATGACATTATCATACATGGCACGACTAGGGCACACATGAAGATTATCTTGTATAAGCTTAGGAAATCTAAGCTTAAATGTATAAATCTTTGAAACTTGTACCCTAATACATTTTTTCACGTCAGCTCTCCCCGATTTCAACCAACCGTTTGACGTGAAAGTCGATGCCTTGGGAATAGCCATTGGTGCTGTTCTTTCTCAAGGTAGCAGGCCCATCTCCTTCTTTAGCAAGAAGTTGTGTACAATCATGCAGGGTCAATCCACATCACTAAAGAATTGTATGCCATTGCCGAATCCGTAAAAAATGGTGCCAATACCTTTTGGGTCGTCGATTTCGGGTATACATAGACCATCGCAGCTTGTAGCACCTACTCACACAAACCATCTAGACTCCCTAATAACAAAAATGGGTGACGAAATTAATGGGGTTCGATTACGAGGTGCACTACAAACCGGGAAAAGAAAACATCGTTGTGGATGCTCAAAGTCGTGTTGTCTTACCCAACAGCTACATGGTTAAAGGAACTCAAATATTATTTCTAGAATTATACTAATGGTAAGCAGCTTTTTTAATAGATCTTGCAAGACCCGGGGAGCTTCCCTCATTATTCCATACGTGACGATCTTATTTACCGACATGGAGGTATTCTTGTACCCGCGATTCAAGCTCTACGTGAAAAAACTTTGCAAGAGTATCATTCGTCTTATTTGGGCGGACATTCGGGTGTTACAACAACTACAGAACGTATTGCAGCCATTTTTTCCTAGGCTGGGTTGCGCAAAGCAGTTGCAACATTCGTCCGTAACTGCCAAGTGTGTCAGGCGATGAAGACTCCTAACCAAAAGTCATTTGGGCTACTGCAGCCACTCCCTACATCAGATGGGCCATGGTTAGGCATTTTCATGGATTTCATTACTCACTTGCCATCATCAAAAGGTAAAACTATGATCTGGGTTATAATGGACCGCCTTTCTAAATTTGCTCATTTCTTGTCACTTTCGACTCATTACACGACGGTGTCTTTGGTATCGTTATATATGACAGAGATGTATCGGTTACATAGTCTTCCTAGAACCATTGTTTCAGACTGTGACCCATTGTTTCTCGGTCATTTTTAGTTTGAGTTATTTCAACTAATGGGGACCAAACTGTTGCTCTTAAGTGCCTACCACCCACAAACGGATGGTGAAATGGAAGTCGTTAACTTATGCTTAGAAGCATTCCTTCGGACATTTGTCTTCGAGGAACCAACAACATGACAAAGTTATCTTTACTTGGCTGAATTCTGCTACAATACAAGTTTCCACTCATCAATCAACATGTATACGGGAGAGGTGTTAGTTCCACTCATCAATCAACATGACAACTTCATACGGGAGAGGTGTTAGTTCCACTCATGAGTATTCTTCGGGTGCAAGAGAGGTCTTCTGCCAAGCTGTCAAGAAGTTATTTTGGACCATTTAAATTTATTGAGCGCATAGGTAAAGTCACATACATGCTTAAGCTACTAGAAGGTTATAAAATCCATCCTGTTTTTCATGTTTCTTTGTTGAAAGCAAGCTATGGAGAGCCAAAGATAGCAGATCATCTTTAGTATTTTCCAGAATCAATTATCAACAGTCGACTATCGTACAAGGGAAAACAACTATTGATCAAATGGCAAGACAAACCAATAGAAGAAGCTACATGGGAATTTGAAGCTGATTTTTTCTCCAAGATTCCGGAGTTCAGCAACATTGGGGACAACCTAGTTGCCTAGCCCAGTGGACATTCCTGATCAGGCCATTAATGATCGGCCTAGAAGACAAGCCAGGTTGCCAGCTCGCTTGTTGGAATAAAGAAGTGGTCTCCAACTACCTGCATTTAATAAGGAGCGTTAACATCTCATGTTTCCATGTTTTGTCATGCATGATAGATAGTGGTACAGTAAAATTCCAGCCTAAATAATCCGACTAATACCTAGGCGGTACCCCACCGATCGAATAGCGTCTAGCGATTTTTACAACAATGCACAAAACATGATTTTAGCTTAGAGTCTTCAGGTTCGCTATGTTTCTACTGCATTTCATTACACATCTACTTACCAAAGAGTTGACAGATGCTTGTTTTGACATTCTACGGTCTAAGCTTCATGTTATTTGATACACTTAGCTTGAGGAGGCATACTAGGCGCTTATATTTTCACTTTTGAAATGGCGGTTTTCATTACGAGGGCCACTAGTAAGTAGCTAAACTCAGGGGCGGAACTAGGGTGTCGGCAATGGGGTCAAGTGACCCCATTGATTTTTGTAACGTATAATGTCGAATTTTTTAGTAAACTCATAGTTTTACAGGAAGTGAACCCCTTAGTATATTAAGTTTGACAATATAACACAAAAAATATCGCTAGTTCACTGGTAAATGCGCGCCCTCCTCCAAAATGAGGTCACGAGTTTGAAACCCGCAGGCTACAGTAGGCAGCAGCCTTTTTTTAATTTTATCCCCTTTTTATTTAAATAAAATTACTAAACTACCCTTATTCTAAAAACACAAAATAAAACCCTGCCTCTATTGTTCTTCCCCCAACCAGGCAACCATTCGAATTTTAACCTGCTGCTGCCTCACGCCCTCACTGCTGCTGCTCGTTCACTGCTGCTGCTCGTTCCCTGCTGCTGCTCGTTACCTGCTGCTCGTTGATTTGTTCACTGCTGCTCGTCTGCTCATTCACTGCTCGGCAGCCTCGGCTGCTCACCTAAACTACAAGTCTACAATTATTCTTGAAATGGTTAGTTTTCTAAATTATTTATTCAAAGTTCAAACCCTTTAGCATTTTCATTATTAGATTTAACTTATTTTACATAATTTGTTTGTTAATTTGTGTATTTAGAATTTAGAAATCTAGAATTCATAATTTGTTTGTTAATTTAGGTGTTTAGAAATCTAGAATCTATATTTTGTTTGAGATAATTTGGGTATTACACTATATTAGTAATTTAGTTCATCACAATTAATAATATGTTATATATGTGATGCATTGAATATTTTAGGAATATGGAACGATTTGTTGTGAAAAGAAAACCATCGAATGTGGTTTCTTCATCTAGTAATAGTATTCCAGCAAGAATTGATTTAGATGATCTTCCACGGGATCCTTCTGAACGAAAGCCAATCTCATCATATCACCCTAATCAAAAAGATGAAACTAGAAGAGCATACTTGCTTAGAGATCCATGTCAACCTATTGGGCATGAGTTTCCACAACGAGATGAAATTGATTTATCGTATGTTGAAGTTATCAATTGTCTTACCCGTCGCAACGGCAAGTGTTGAGAGATGTTTTTCTTCAATGAAGCATGTGAAAACGGATTTGGGTAATCGTATGGGTGATGAATATATGAACGACTCGTGTATTTGTTACATTGAAAATGAGCTTTTTGCAAATGTGTCGATTGAAGATGTAATGGAACAGTTTTAAAAAATAAAGACGCGTAGAGAACAACTATAAAATGTAAGTTTTATTTGATTTCTTTTGATATTATATTTTTGTTAACATTTTCTATGCAATTTAATTACATTTAAAACGGAACCGATCCGACCTGACAACCCGATAATTTTATATTATCTTGCTACAAAACGAATCACCGAAAAATAATGACCCCACTGGAAAAAATTCCTGGTTCCGCCACTGGCTAAACTCTTAAAAAAGTTAAATGTACAATAGTGGATATTGTAACCACTCTACCCATTTAGGACGTAATGTCCAATTTCTAATAGAATACTATAAAATGATAAATGAATAGCTTCATCAAATAAAGACATCTTGTGGATTCGGTTCTCTGAAAAGACACCTGCGTTTCATAACTTCCAAATGACCCACCAAATGAACAAAAAGACAACACCGACTAACTCCTTTTCTTCTTAATCGCATGGAAGGTATTGAGCCACCCTATAAGCTGATCCAGAGCATGATTCAAAGGCAAAGAAATTACTAGCCACCCCCTCAATAAGGCCCCAAACACGAGAGGTAATCAAACACACCCGAAAAATTGATTAGTAGATTCAAGGTCTTTTATATACAAGTAACATATTATCTTTATTTTATATACATACATACATATATGTGTGTATTATTTTTATTCTTATCATTTAAGGAATTCCTACCATTGGGTAGTTAGCTAGTTTACGTTTATCCTAAGTTTGTTATTCCATACTCTTGGATTACCATTATGTTTAAAAGGGAAAGTTCTTGAAATAAACATATGAAAGTAAATTTTCTTTGAATAAATATAGACTTATAGCTCTTATAAAACAAACATTTCAAGTCGTCGAAACATTCACCATAGAGTATGAAAGCGATGTTGGACTCAACAAGTGCATTGAATGATAATGCTTGTCACAATCAAACATAATGTGTTTTAACATTCAAACAATCATTAACTAACACATTAGCATAGTTAATGTTGGACCAAAAGAACCAATGAGCCTGATCAGAAAAACCTTTAAGTCCCACGGACATTACAACAACTGAAGTAGTCTGCAACAGCTGAAGACATCAGCTGATAACAAGGTCTGAAGACAAAGTCTGAAGTGAAAGAGCTGAAGACAAAGTCTGAAGTGAAAGAGCTGAAGACAAAGTCTGAAGTGAAAGAGCTGAAGACAAAGTCTGAAGTGAAAGAGCTGAAGACAAAGTCTGAAAACAAAAGCTGAAGACAAAGACTGAAGACCAAGTTTCAGATGATTGTCACAACAGCTGAAGAAGACCTCTTCAGTAGTTGTGATGGTTTCCTTTCAGTAGTTGTAGTTTCCTTTCTGTACTTGTAGTTTCAGTAGTTTTATGTTTCTTCGTGTACTTGGAATAATCTGAGATGTTCTCAGTTGTTGTGAACATTCTCAGTAGTTTGCTTACTTTCAGTAGTTTGTAATAATTCTGTTAGATGTCACTATCAAGTGACATCAGCAGACGTCACATTCCTATATATAAGGAATGCTGACCTAATTGTAATCGGTGCAGCTTAGGAAAACCTAGCAGCCGCCACACCGAAGCATGTGTGCATGAATGTTATTATCCCTTTGCAGAAAACCCTATATCTATATAACCGTGTACTGTTCCATTGAATATTTATTGTGTTCTTGCTATATTTGCTTAATTCTTGCTCTAATTCCGCTGTGATTCAACTCTAATTGATCAAACTTAGATCACTGATCCTAACAAATGGTATCAGAGCAGGTTAATCATGATCGGTTTAACAATTGATCATTGAAACTGCTATTTTGATATCTATAGTTTGATCGAATTAGCATATGTGCAAGAACTGGTTATAAAGATTGATTTTCTGCTGCTTCTGGTTATTTAATTTGAGTTTCTTCTTGGTTCTTATTGAGTTTGTTGTGTTTTTGTGCAAAATCTTTTGAAACTTGATTGATTTGGTTTGAATCTGAGAATGACTACTCCATCTAATGATCCTCACAATACTGGCTCCTCAACCAAGCCTCCGATGCTGGTTAGGAGTGAGTATAACATATGGCAACGAAGAATGCTCCATCACCTGTCTGTTAACAGTTCAGGTTGTTGGACATCTGTGGTTCATGGTCCACACAAGCCTATGGTGAACAATCCGGAGACCAATCAAATGGTTCCGAAGAAGAAGGAGCAATACTCAGATGAAGATCGTAAACTGTTTGAGATTGATGCTAAAGCCCATGGAATTCTGGCCATGGCACTGCCGAATGAAATCTATTCTGGGCTTATGCATCATGAAACTGCTCATGACCTCTGGAATGCTTTGAAGGAACAATTCGGAGGAACTGATGAGGTCTTAGCAAACAACAGAGAAATCCTCGCCCAACAATATGAGACATTCTCTCATAGGAAGGGTGAGACACTGACTCAACAGTTTGAGCGTTTCTCCTGCTTGATCTCTGAACTGAAAATGGTCAAGCAAGAGTATACTAACAGCCAGATGAACAACAGATTCCTCAGATCACTGCCTGAGAGATGGGACACATACACCATTGTCCTACGCTCCAGTGCAAATCTGGATAGCCTATCTCTCACCCAACTCCATGGGAAACTGCTTACATTTGAAAGAGAGATAGAGCAGAAAAGGAAACTGGCATCATCAGGAAAGCTCTCTGATGACTTTGTACCAGGTAACACTGCCTTGGTCGGTCATGAGTCAGAATATGCTGGATCAGAAAGTCATTATGATGAGCATATAGATTTCTCTTCAAACAGTTCTGATCATGCATTTGTTGGTGTTGACAGTCATTCTGGGTGTAATAGTGATAATTTATGCTTTATCATGGATGATTTGCAGGGTATTGCTGATGATGATTTAGAAGAGATGGATATTTTGAGCCAAATGGCCCTGATCAATATCAGATCTCAAAAGTTCTACAAGAGAACTGGTAGGAAATTTCCAGGACTCTCTGGCAAAACCAAAGTTGGTTTTGACAAGAGTAAGTTGAGGTGTCACAAATGCCACAGGCTTGGGCACTTTGCAAGAGAGTGTAGATCAACTGGATCTAACTCCTCTGCACCCTTTGTGACCTTTCCAAGCAATAGTTCACAAAACAAAGGGCAACATCCTGCTAGTTCTGGTCATCACTCACAACCTCAATCTCCTGCATACTTTGTCCCTCAGGGTCCAATGCCATATCCTTATCCCTGCTATTACATGCCACAGCCAAATCCAGTTCATGTCCCTATAGCACAACAACCTCAAGCCCTACCTGAGCCTCAACCATCTCCATCACAATCTCAACCTCATCACAGCTTCTTCACACCAGGAGTTGTTGACTGGAGCAGCTTACCAGATGATCTTTCTGGTTTCAATGAGCAATTATCTGCTGGTGCTGGTCAACATGGTGGTGAACATCCTTTTGGGAATCTTGCTCTCATGGCCCTGGAGTCTACTGAGGGTTCCTGCTCAGATGCTTCATCTTCACAGGTAACCCAGATATCTTCTGAGGCTAAAGCCAAGTTATGTTCTGAATCATGCATAGCTGCCTTTGTCTCTATTAGAGAGGCAAATGTAGCTTTAATCAGTCAAAATCTTGAGCTTGAGAAAACTATTTCCAAAAGAAAAGATGAGTATGTGTCTGCACTTAATGACAAAGATGATGAGATTTACAAGCTTAAATGCCAACTTAATGATGAAAAGGCTAAGGTAGAGGTCATACTCGAGAACCACAGAAGTCTCAAAGAGACACTTGCAGCTACCCAAGTTGAGTGTGACCGATGGGTAACATCCTGCAAGGGATTTGAAATGCTTCTCAGCAAGCAAACAGCTTCAAATGTGAAGTTTGGAATAGGTTACAATCATACTGCACCACCTACTGATTTTACTTCAAAATCAATAGTAAAATCTGAAGGTGAAAGTAATTTCCAAACCACATCATCATGTGATTCATCCTCAAATGATAATACAAAATTAGAGGATGAAGTCAGTGTTAAGATCTCAGCAAATCAATTGCCTGATGGTTTAAATGCTGATAAACACATGAAGCTGAGAAATTCAGATGTTGTTCCTCAAAGTACTCCAAGTACTGAAGGGCAAGTCACAACATCTGAAAAGCATTTCAAATCTGATGAAATAAAAGGATTAACAACTGCTGAGGAATCTATCATACGGTCTTTCAGGACGGATAGAGAACAGCTGAAGAACAAGTCTTCAGTTGTTACCGATCCTTCAGTACTTAACACAAGTACTGAAAGGAGGAAAGTACTGAAGATCACACCTTCAGTAGTTTCCACTTCAGCAGTTGATCAATCCAAGATGAAGAATAAGCCATGTGAAATATGTGGTAAATTCAATCATCTATCTGATGAATGCTGGTACAAAAAGGGTTCCAAACTCAACAGAGATAAGCTCATTAAAGAAGAGATAAATAAAATGAAAAATGAGTTTGAAACCAAGTTTGTACCACAGTCATCTCAAACTGATAAACCCAAGGCCTCACCAAAATCCAAAAAGAAGGATGGGGTTTATCAGAAAACAGCTGATAGTGTTCCTCATGATAAACATCAGACGAAGTCTGTGAATTTCAAGAAGGAGGAAATGGTGGGTCACAGGAACTCATCAAAAACAAGTACTGATGTGTCAAATGAGCTGAAGGCTTTAGCAACAAATCAGACACAACTTGTTATGATGGTTCAGCATTTGTTGGGGAGAGTTAACCAACTAGATGCACCTGTGATCAAACCACTGAAAAGGAAATCCAAGCCCAAATCTAAGAATTCCATTTCAGCACCATCTCCACCTTCATCAGCTGTTAATCATGAGAAACAAGTTATGGTTAAATCTGTTGATGAAAACATACCCAAAACCAAAAAGGTTTGGGTCTCTAAAGCTAACTAGTTTCTTATGATAAATGCAGGGTTCTTCAGCATGCCAAAGAAGCATCTGGTATGTAGACAGTGGAGGATCTATGCATATGACTGGGAGCAGTTCTCTTCTTAATGACTACTCTCAAGGAAAGAAGGGATTTGTCTCATTTGGAAATGATGCTAAGGGTTACATCATCGGGAAAGGATTTGTGTCAAATGGAGAAATCAGATTTGATGATGTTAACCATGTGGAGAATCTCAAGTATAATCTACTGAGTGTCAGTCAGATGTGTGATAAAGGGCATGTTGCACTTTTCACAAGCCAGAACTGCCGGATTCTGTCTTCCAAAGTTCTGAGGCTGATTGACAAGGTATTGGATGAACATACTCTCCTGAAGGCCAACAGGATAGGAAGAGTATATGCCTTGGATTTGTCAAAGAAGATTGCGTTAAAAGGTCATCCTTGCCTGTTCTCCAAGGCCTCTCCTCAGGAATCTAAACTGTGGCATAGAAGGCTGGGTCATGTTAATCTCAAAAACATGAATCAGCTGATCCACAATAGTTTAGTGAGAGGTCTACCAATAAGTGACAACTACTGATGATCTCAGTCAACAAGTACTGATGAGCATTCGTATACTACTGTCACAAATAAGTACTGCAGTTCTTTTATCCTCAGTAGTTTTCATAACTACTGAAGACTAAATTACTTAAAAGTACTGAAGTACTCATCTGTTGAAAAGAACTGATGTGGTTACAACTACTGCTGTAGTTACAACTGCTGATGTCAGAATAACAGATAAGTACTGATGACCTATGAAACATCTGAAACTCAGACAAAGTCTGATGAAGTGTTGAGGTCAGAATGAAACAGCTGATGAGCTAAGAATTGACGACAACAGCTGATGAGAAAATTTTCTCTTCAGTTGTTTCTACAACAGCTGCTTCACTTCAAACAACTGAAGCCAAAACCATGTCTTCAGTAGTTTCACAACTACTGATGACTAACACCAAGTCTTCAGTTGTTACAACACCTGAAGCCAAAACCATGTCTTCAGTAGTTTCACAACTACTGATGACTAATACCAAGTCTTCAGTTGTTACTTCTGAAAGTTAAAACCAGGTCTTCAGTTGTTTTCAAACAACTGATGACAACACCAACACTTTCAGTCGTTTTATATCAGCCTTTTTCTTACCCTATAAATACCTAAACCTACTTTCAGACGTTTCATTAGCCGTTTTCCGTCCTTCACTCTCTCACCAATGGCGACCATGAAACTCAAACCCAGACACAACTGTGTTGCCTACCTCTCGAAATCGGCCTTCTGGAACAAATTTGATAACGCCATCGATCTTATGGTAGATTCCCAGTACCGAACCGCGTTTCTTCTGAATCCTACCATATACCCCGATTCCCTAAGCCAGTTCTGGACCAACGTCTCCGTGCAAACTAGTGAGAATGATAGCCAAATCACTCTCCAGTCGTTGGTCAACCAGAAACAGGTGGTCATCACTACGGACATCATTCGACAAACCCTAGATCTACATGATGCCACCTGTGTCACAGAATACCCGAAAGGCACAACCGATATGTCTTTCATCAACAACGGGTATGAAGGAGACTTAAGTGCTACCACCATTATGAAGAAGCACTTCCATGATGCTGAACGTCTTATATTCCACATGGTGAATGTCTGCCTTGCACCAAAAACCTCTTCATGGGATCAAATGTCTTCCCGATGGCAACAGGTATTATACTCTATCTTTGAACGCCAAACTTTAAATTTTTCTGAGATAGTGTTTATGGAACTAAAGGATCTGGCCTTGAAACCTGTGGCAAACAGATGGATATTATATCCCAGGTTTCTCATGGCCATAATTTTAACACAGCTAAAATCAGACGGCCTTGTTGGCCTTGGAGTCCCTGCTCCGGCTGTATTGCCTGAAGTATACTCCAGGCACAACTCTGACCCTACAATGAAAGGGGCTGCCCGGCTGCTCAAACCCAAGCAGCGGGAACCCACAGCCTCCACTTCCAGATCCAAAGTCCCCACCAAACCCAAAACCAAAAAGCCCAAAAAGGCTACTCAGGGAGATGAGTCCCCTGAGGATGCCCCTGTAACACCAATACAGGAAACACTTACTGGTTCTAACCCCCCAGTAGTGTCCAAGACTCCACCAACCGTAGCCGCTCAGGCATCCTCTCAACAGGATCCTGATGCAACCAAAATTGGGGATACCACAATGCTGGAACCTATCTCAATTGAGAAGGTTACCATTGAAGAGCACCAGTCACCCCGGGTGCAATCTGCTTCAACCCTATCTCCAAATGCAACCGCCCCTCAAAGCCCAACATTTATTGTTGCACAAGTGTTGAGTCAGCTGCATTCCTCTCCTCCTCCCCAGACACCAATTACAATGGGGAGAACCTCAACAGCTGAGGAAGAGGACCAAAATGCTGCTGATAACCCACAGCACAGGGGTTATAATGTTCAATCTCCCCGTGTAGAGGAGGAGGTTAGAACATCTGGTGAGGCTGCCACTTCTACTGATTCAGCAAATGACCAGGATGAAGTTGGTAACATCTCTAAGACCTCACCAGAGGCAACTGCCGATGAAGGACTCAGTCCTGAGGCAGGAAGTCCCCAGAACCAAGAACAAGGGGCACATGCTACAACTGATCTACACTCAGGGCATGTACATCCTGATTCAATCAGGAGGTCAGGTGATTCAGCAAAAACTGATGATGACCTGGGCTTTTTCTATGATGTCTTAGCCCATAACACAATCCTTGAGGCTGAGGTGAGCAGACTCAAAGAACTGCTTGCCAAAATGTCTCAGGATCAAAGTCCATCTGCCCCAATAAACCCACAGATGGCACCTTCATCTGAAGGTTTCCCAAACACTCCGCCACTTCACTCAACTGAGCCACCAGCCACTGTTGTTGGCACCACCTCTCAGGGACAGAACCCCTCTGAGCAGATGGTTGCTACATTTCAAAATTCCTTACCTCTCATCACTCCCATCATCAATGAGATTGTACATAAAGCCATTGATGAGAGGATCTCCTCGACTCTAAAAACACTTGTTGATGATGCTGTGCAAAAGAAGCTTTCTGCCATTCAAACCCCTGAACCCAATGCACCCAAAAAGGGGGAGTCTAAGGCAGTGAAAGAAAGAAAGAGAAAGAGAGTGGAAGAGGAGAAACAACAAGAAAAAGAACAGGAAAAACAGCTGATCACATACAAGAGAAAGAAAAGTGCTGAAACTCAAAAGCCTGATGAAGAGAAATCATTGGAAGATCTGATTAAAGAAGCTGATGAAGCTCACAGCAGATCAATGGACAAAATAATAGATCAACTCTTCAGACAGGGCTTTGATACAGCCACATTAGACACTGAGATCAGAAGGCTGGAGATTAATGAGATACAAGAAAGATGGGCCAGTTATAGTGTGATGGAAAGGGAGAGGTTGGAGATAATGATCCGGTTTATTGCAAAATACTTGGGAAGATCATTAATTGAGATTAAATCATGGACCAGAGACAGTATTCTGGCAATAACCACCAGAATCTGTGCTTCTGAAGAATTCAACAAGGGGTTGATTATAGAAGCCTTAGACGAAGCAGGTGCTGGGAAGAGAACTGATATGGCCAAGCTTTCCAAAGCCAAACTCACCATAAAAATGCTAGATCAGCCTTCCCAAACTCCCTCTCAAAAACAACCAACCCCACAACTCTCCAAATCAACTCAACCCTCAAAACCAACTCCCTTACCCCAAAAACCACCTCAAACCACATCCAGTGATGCACCCAGAAGGAGGAGAAGGGTGTTGAGGATGGTAGAAGAAGAAGAAGAAGATGATGAAGAAGATAGTCTGCCAATCTCTGCTGTTCTAAAATTACCTGAGCCCAGAAGTCAACAAATGATAACACCAGACTTTCAGAGGCAAATGGTGAAAGTTAAGATTGAAGAAGAAGAACAGCAGAAACAGCACGATGAGCAACTTTTGAAGATGATTGACAAAGAGTTTCCTCAGTCATCATCTATACAAGCCATGAAGAAACATGCTCAAAGGCTGTATGCTCTCAGGTATACCTTTCAATATCAAAAGGAGAGAGTAAGGATTTGGCCAGACCCCAGGGTTAGTTCTAGAATTCATAAGAAATCCATACCAAGTAGATACAATGGCCAAGTGAGAAAGACCATAGATGCTGCTATTATGTTGGCCATTGTAGTCTCACCCTGGGAAATACTTGAAGACTTCAAGAGAGCCTACAAGTCAAAGATGACCCCTCAAACTCTAATGGAGAACAAAATGGTCAAGAAGGGGTTGTTATACAAGAGGCTTGAAGAGATCAAGAAAAATGAACTCCAGTTGTTATTAGAAGGGACTCACCCAGATGAGTTTGCTTACAGAGAGATAACAACTGTTGAGTTGAAAAATGGAAAGACGATAAAGTACTTATCAGAGTACTATGGCCCAGAGTTCTTCTTCGAAGGAGAAGCAGAAGAACTCACTAAGGAGGAACAAGTTGTTCTCCTTGAGGCCTACGTCAGAGAGTCTTATAGACTCATCAATGGGAAGTAGGTTTCATGGTTGGGATAACGGCTCTGTGTCCAGTTCCCCAAGACAGAGTTCCCTTCCATCCTTTGACATTCACATCTACTGAAACCTGTTCCCTGGCCTGTGCTTATCCGATATCTCTAAAGCTGATCAAGAGAGTATTTCTGCCAAGAATAAGTGGGACCTCAATAAGCTTAAAGGTTTTGGCTGCATTGGTTCAGGGGGAGTTTGTTGGACCAAAAGAACCAATGAGCCTGATCAGAAAAACCTTTAAGTCCCACGGACATTACAACAACTGAAGTAGTCTGCAACAGCTGAAGACATCAGCTGATAACAAGGTCTGAAGACAAAGTCTGAAGTGAAAGAGCTGAAGACAAAGTCTGAAGTGAAAGAGCTGAAGACAAAGTCTGAAGTGAAAGAGCTGAAGACAAAGTCTGAAGTGAAAGAGCTGAAGACAAAGTCTGAAGACAAAAGCTGAAGACAAAGACTGAAGACCAAGTTTCAGATGATTGTCACAACAGCTGAAGAAGACCTCTTCAGTAGTTGTGATGGTTTCCTTTCAGTAGTTGTAGTTTCCTTTCTGTACTTGTAGTTTCAGTAGTTTTATGTTTCTTCGTGTACTTAGAATAATCTGAGATGTTCTCAGTTGTTGTGAACATTCTCAGTAGTTTGCTTACTTTCAGTAGTTTGTAATAATTCTGTTAGATGTCACTATCAAGTGACATCAGCAGACGTCACATTCCTATATATAAGGAATGCTGACCTAATTGTAATCGGTGCAGCTTAGGAAAACCTAGCAGCCGCCACACCGAAGCATGTGTGCATGAATGTTATTATCCCTTTGCAGAAAACCCTATATCTATATAACCGTGTACTGTTCCATTGAATATTTATTGTGTTCTTGCTATATTTGCTTAATTCTTGCTCTAATTCCGCTGTGATTCAACTCTAATTGATCAAACTTAGATCACTGATCCTAACAGTTAACATTCATAACAGACACTAATTGTTGTTTAAATTTCTTTTTCAGTTTTGTAGATAAAAGAAATTTTTGACAAGTGTCGGCAACGGATGAAGAACTATCCACAACGGATGAAGAAGTCCTTGCAGCGGATGAAGAAAAAGGTCCAAGTGTCTACAGCGGATGACTAACACACACACAACGCATGCACAAATGTCCACAGCTGATGAACATTCCACAGCGGATGTTCATCCACAGCCGATGAACACTCCACAGCGGAGACTATCATGCAAACACAAATGTTCACAGCGGACAGTATCCAAGACACAACTGATCGATGTCGAAGTATCAATCAAATAAGATGTTAAAATGTGTGTTCCTATTCACCTTAAACTAGTTAGGGTAAGTAGGGTTGTCGATCCTCGTCGAATTAGTGGTCGGTGTATTGTACTTTAATTTATGAAATACTAATTAATTAAATTAATAAATTACTTAACTATTGCCTCTTGGCTTTGAAAATTGGATTTTTGGAATAATTAATAAATAAACTAAGAAAACAACTTGGAAAGAATCAAACTTGATTAAGAAAACGATTATAAGAGAAAGTAATCCACTTCGGTTCTAGGTTTGGTTTTCAGCAATTGTTTAGTTTAACTTTAAGGAAAATCCTTAATAGGGATTCTGTACGTGCTATGATTAAGTTATATCGATAATCAGGACTTAATGGGTCTTGATACACAATACCAATTCAATTAGAAACCAAAACTTGCAATCATATAATTTCCGGAAGATTAAATGATATTCAACTAGAAGTTTACCAACATCGTTGTTTAAATAATCAAAACACAAGTTAAACTCATAAAAGAACTTAACGGGTTCTAAAGTTTAATCCCAACAAAGTTAAACAAAAACAAAAACCTAATCACACAAAACCTAATACCCGAAGTCGATCACGAGAGGATTAGCCGCTCATCGTTCTTGAATGATCTTCAAAACCGTTGTTGATTTGCATTCCGGATGATTGAATCTTGTTTTTGTGGGTTGGAATGGTGAAAAATCGATCCCAGAACTTCCAAAATACGTCTTCTTTCGTCTTAGGTCGAATGAGAATCAAGTGGTGGCTGAAACATAATAAAAACGCGATTTTATAGGTTTTCAAAAATTGTCCTGGCGTAGCCTACGCCAGCCAGCGTAGCCTACGCTGGACCCTTTCTGCTGATTTTTTTCTTGAGCTGGCGTAGCCTACGGTGGCTACAGTAGGCTACGGTGGAAGCCTTTCTGCTGCACTTTGAAACTTTGTTTCTTGACCCTTCCAATGCCTTGTTTCACCATGTAAGCTTCCAACTTTATTATTTTACCTACAAAATCACTTCCAACTCATAGTTAACTTATTCAACTTAATCACATGCATATAAATGAATAATTAAACGTAATATTTAACGTTTAAACACTTAAAATCTCATTCCAACGCACACACATCACATCCCCACACTTAAGCTTTGCTTGCCCTCAAGCAAATCTAATTCAAAACATTTAACAACATTATAAACCAAAATCCTTTGCTATGTCTTAGCTATGGTCCAAAGTCATGCCCATTCCAGAATTGCAATAATCATATTTGGCTAGCAAGTAAAGGATGTTACATTTAATTCAAAATAGAATCCGACTAATTAAACCTAACAAGCTTCCGACTTTTATTGTCATGCAACACACCCCTCACCATTTGTCACTCCTCTCGGTTTATTTTGGATTGGTGAAAATTGCACCAATATATCACTCAAAAGGTCCATATATGAAACTTTGTTATCATATGCTTGGGTGACAATCAAATTTCCACGATAATAAATTGACAATGCACACATCAAAAGGACTTACGGGTTTTGGGCTTAGGTTAAGGTAGGAATGATTGGCTGTGAGTGTGGCTAAAATATAAATTAAGGCAATACCAACTGTTGACATCCTTATTGACATAACTATTATTCAAACAAAGCAAACGCATGGGTGCATATTTAACCCATAACCAACAATTTGCATCTTTCTTTTCTTTCTCTTTTTTTTTTTTTTTTTTTTTTTTTTTTTATTATTTTTTATTATTATTATTATTATTTTTTTTTTATCATAAATCAAATACTGAAGCTAGTCTGAATGTTATCAACAGTGGTAACTTGGTCACATTGGGTAAAATTTGATTTGGGTTTTATTGATATGGGTTTGTCAAAATAAACGGTTTAAGGCTCGAAAGTGGCTACTAGGGGGAATTTTAGGTAAAGTGATGCATCACAAGAAATGGTGTTAAAAGAGAAGGGAATCCTAGATTGCCTCTATCATCTATGTGCATTTATCAAATTCACCGTCTCAATATGTATCAAATCACACAAGTTCTAACACAAAGAATCATATGGCCTACACTCAACAATTGAAACAATTTATATGTGAACTAACAATCTAGTAAGCTTCAAAATCTCACCAAGTAGGAATTAGGGTTGCCGGCGTGTGCATGCTTTTATTACACCAATAGCCTGTTAACCTTAACTAGACAGTTCTTAATTTATTTATTTTTTTTGTAAAACCTTGCTAACATAATTATTATTTTTTTTACCGTAGAATTAAGCCATGACTAAGGACCCTTACATCAAACATGACAAGAATCAATTGGTATGCTTGTTGTTTTCATGTTCGATTGGATTGCTTAAAAACAATAAAAAAAAAAATTTCAAAAATTTTTCAACTCTTTCAACTCTTGTCTTGCCTCACCTCATCCCCACACTTGGGTTACATTGTCCCTAATGTATGGTGTTGAGGTTAAGTGTGTGATGTTTTCTTTGCTTTGCACATCAGTTTATCCAAGAAATCAACCCAAACGACTTTTCCAACCCAAACCGACCCGGACAAAAATATAACCATAACCAACATACCTTTTACCCATTAACATAAATTGTCTCACACCTCCCGACCACCCAATTACCATAACAATTAACGCTAGTTTAATATTCAGAAAACATTAACAGATAAGAGGAGTACGTGGACCTGATCATGGATCAGCGAGTACTCAATAGTAAGGATTCTGTGGATCGCCAAAAATGCTCCTCATTGTGTCTGAGAATGTTCCAAAGTTGAAGGCGTCCGATGAGCTTCCTTGACTTTGTTGTTGTTGCTGTTCATCTTGAATAGGGTCGAGCCATGGTGAGTGATGCACTGGTGGGGCTGGGTAGTGCACTGTTCCATCATATGGGGCAAGAGTGGTGTAGTCTACAATCTCTGGATGTTCAATCACTGGTTCACCTGCTTGCCAAGCGTTGTGCATCCGTCTCCTTTGATCATCTTGCCACCTTAAGTTCACTTCACGTTCTTGATTCCATGCGTGGGTGCGGTTCCAGTGTTCCTGACGGTTGTGGTTTAACATGTTGTCCCAATGTAGCTGCTCAAACCCGCGAGTGTTTTGATCGTAGGAGGCCTGTTGGTAACTTGTCCACGAATCAAAGTCTATCGGCCTTTGTTGAACAACAAATTCTTCCATACCTTGGTAACCCCCATAAGTATCATAGTAGTTAGGCATACCACCAAAGTAAGGTGCTCTTGCTCCACCGTCTTCCATCTCCTCATCACTAACTTCCTCTTCCCCACTATCTGGTTCATCCGTTTCCCCCTCGTCTAACGGTTCAGCATCCAACTTTAATGCTCTCCATTTTTTTCCAGCGTTTTTCAATTTGTGATAACGGGCTGTTTTTACATATGACCAACCAAACGTGCTCAACCCGGATAGATTAAAAATGGGGATGTCCTCCTCATGGAAATCTGTTTCTGGTGTGATGACTCCTTGACGTTTAAGCAACGCGGTGATTAGTCGGCAATATGGGATTATTTGTTTATCCACTTTGTTGCGTGAATACCAGATGTTCATCATCACTAGATGTTTGAAGGATATCCTTGGTGACCCTGTCATGAGGGAATGCACTATCTGCACATCTGGATGCCTCAAATACCCTCGATCACTTCTACGAGGTAAGATGTTTTGTTGCACAATCAAAAGTAGCAACCTTGCTTGCATTTTCATCTGGTCTCGCCTCATCCTCCCATCATTGTCGGGTAAAAACAACTCAGAAAGCATTTGATTCCATTGAGGATGTAAATGACACTTGTCGAATAATTCCATCGAGGATGGGTATAAGTATTTGCTTCCTCCACGCCTATCCGGTATAGAATCGAAGTTGGCAATCTCTTTTAGTGTGTCATGAGACATTATGACTTCTCTGCCTCCAACATCACCGACCAGCCTCATGGTCTTTGGTGGTGATCGACCACCCTCATACTTCAATGAACCCACCCATTCCATTACGGGGTTCATATACTTTCTGTCAGTCACTCCGTCATAGCAATTCAAAACCGCTTCCCAGCCGATAGCCTCAAATTTTTGCACGATACCAAAGGCTCGGAATTCATTCAAATTAACTACCCTCTCATATAAGAATCCGTTATGAGGGTCTTTCTGATTAAGCATCTTGTCTGCGAATAGTTGCTTATGAAACACCCTATCCTTCTTTTCCAGAGATCCCGTCTTCCACACTGGCTTTGCCCTTGGATAATCTCCGATACGGGTTCCTCCGTCATCATCTTCCTGACCCTCCACTCTCCTTCGTTGTGCTTCGGGTTCGGCTCTAGATGGTCCAGCCGGTTCTTTTCCTTTTCGTCCCATCTACACACATCAAACGTATGCAACCAACAAACCATGTGAAATTAACATTATCAATTGAACTTTTAACATCTAATAAACAACATTCATGACCAACAACCCCCTCCCCACACTTATTTCTAGCATAGTAGCTATTGATTTCTTTTGATTAGTTAACTCAATTAATAGCAATAAGAATTCTATAGGTTTGACTTATAAAAGTCAAACTGTCATATTCAACAATGTTATTCAAAGTTCACTATCCTTAACTTGTATCACCATCAACAATCTATGTCATATTCTAGCATATCAAGACAATATGTAACACAAATTTATCAACAATTCCATACAATCATCCCAATCTAAGTGCAATGTATATTCAAGTATTCAACTTTCTAGCAACATACCCGAGTAATCATATACGAAAGTGAAAAGATCTTACCTTTGTTGTTGATACGTTGTGGAACACTTAGATTGCAAGAAAACTGCTTAAAAATCAAAAACCCCCAATTTTGGAAATTAGGGTTCGTTGTGCTCCGTTTTGATTACACAAAAACGACAAGGATTCGTGTAAAACTAACACTCACAATGCGTTCCTTGCAAAAAACTAAGCGAGAAGCACTACTTATTTGTTAGATTTGGTGGATGGATGATGAAATTGAAGATGAATGTTGGTTATGGGGTTGTGGTGATTGAAGAAGAAGAGAGATGGGTTATGGGGGTGAAAGGGTTGATGTGAATAAGTGTGTGGGTACAATTTAGGTCAAATTCCCGTCCACCAGTTTTGACCCTGGCGTAGGCTACGCTACACACCGTAGCCTACGCTAAGGGGTATTCTGAAATTTCAGTTTGAAGGCCACCGTAGCCTACGGTACCTACCGTAGCCTACGGTGGGAGGGTTTCTGCCGAACCAATTTCAAGTACACCGTAGGCTACGGTGTATACCGTAGGCTACGGTGGAGGATGTTCTGCCTTTTTTTTTTTTTTTTTTTGTTTTGATTATGATTTGATTTACATGCTCCTCCCACCCCTTCACGAAACTTAAAGTTGTCCTCAACTTTAACCATAATTTAAACGTACCCGGGCCTTTACCAATCGCAAGCGTCAAGCAACACGAGTTTGGCTGAAAAACATGGTAAACCAAAACATAAATGAAATAAAGAACTTAAAATGAAAAGTAAACACGAACAAAACCGCGGGTTGCCTCCCGTATGCGCTAACTTTTTCAAGTCGTTAGCTGGACTTTCGAGAGATATTTAGACCTGTAGATCGCAAGTCGGTGAACTTATTACTAAGTTCACCGCTTCCTCTAACTTCGGGTTTAAATCTGTGTCTTCTAAGTATGGTTTTAACCGATGACCATTCACAACTTGTCGTAAGTGATCATCCAGATCCTCAATCTCAATATCGCCATAGTGCCCAATACGCTTGATCACATACGGTCCCGTCCACTTACTTTTAAGCTTACCTGGAAAAAATTTCAAACGTGAGTTAAATAGCCAAACTTTTTGACCTACCTCAAATGTCTTTCTTTGCAATTTAGCATCGTGAACTCTCTTCATCCGTGCCTTATATGAGCTAGCGGTCGCATATGCTTCATTTCGTAACTCCTCCAATTCAACAAGACTTAATTTTCGTTGTTTACCTGCAACATCATAATCCACATTAACCTCTTTAACCGCCCATAGAGCACGATGAACCAATTCAACTGGTAAATGGCATCCCTTGCCATACACCAATCGATAAGGTGTAGTACCAATAGGTGTTTTGTATGCAGTACGATACGCCCATAATGCATTATTAAGTTTTGTGGACCAATCCTTACGGTCGGTACGTACTGTTTTTTGTAAAATCTCTTTAATTTGCCTATTTGATACTTCCACTTGCCCACTAGTTTGTGGATGGTACGGTGTTGCAACCCGATGATCTACCCCATATTGTTTAAGGAGTTTTCGAAAATTAAAGTTTTTAAAATGAGATCCCCCATCACTTATGATCACACGGGGAACACCAAACCGAGAAAATATGTTGCTTTGAACAAACTTACAAACAACACTATGGTCATTGGTTTTGGTGGCAATCGCTTCTATCCATTTAGATACATAATCGACTGCCACAAGAATATATGAATTACCAAACGAATTTGGGAATGGGCCCATGAAGTCAATTCCCCAGACATCAAAGATGTCAACAACTAGAATTGGCTGCATGGGCATCTCATTCCTTTTTGAAATGCTACCAATCTTTTGGCAATTTACACAATTCTTAGCGAATGCATATGCATCCCGAAATATAGTTGGCCAAAATAACCCAGCACATAAAACTTTATATCCTGTTTTCTGGCCACTAAAATGACCCCCGCATGCAGAAGCGTGTACATGTCCCAAGACGTCTTTAATTTCAGAATCTGGAATACACCGCCTGATAACTTGATCAGGTCCAACTTTAAAAAGATCTGGGTCATCCCAGATATATTGTTTAACTTGTGCCAAGAATTTTTGTCGCTTCCATTTTTGCCAATGTTCTGGAATAACACCTGCAGCATAATAATTAACAATATCAGCAAACCAAGGTAACTCAAAACTGTAAATAAATACTCATCCGGGAATGTCTCATTAATTTCCAAGGTGTTATCTATATCATTGTTGATAATCCTTGATAGATGATCAGCCACCACATTCTCACTACCCTTCTTGTCTCGAATTTCTAAGTTAAACTCTTGCAACAATAAAATCCATCTGATCAATCTTGGTTTAGCATCCTTCTTCTCCATCAAATAGCGTACGGCACTGTGATCCGAATAGATAATGACCTTGCTCCCCCAAATATAAGACCTAAACTTATCAAGAGCATATACAACTGCAAGCAACTCTTTTTCAGTGGTAGTATAATTCAATTGAGTACCATCTAGAGTTTTACTAGCATAATAAATTGCCACGGGTTTCTTGTCTACCCGTTGCCCCAACACGGCCCCAATTGCAAAGTCACTAGCATCACACATTATTTCAAAAGGTATTGACCAATTCGGTGCTTGCAATATTGGGGCTTCAACCAATTTCTGTTTTAACATAGTAAAAGCTTTAAGACATGCGTCATCAAATACAAAAGGCACATCTTTCAAAAGTAAGTTGCATAATGGTTTTGTAATTGTACTGAATCCTTTTATGAATCGTCTGTAGAAACCGGCGTGTCCTAAGAATGACCTAATGCCTTTTACATTCGTGGGAGGGGGTAGGGTCGATATAATCTTAATTTTAGCATGATCAACCTCAATGCCACGTTTTGACACTACATGACCTAAGACAATCCCTTCTTGAACCATAAAATGACTCTTTTCCCAACTCAACACTAAATTTGTTTCAACACATCTTTTTAAAACCTTTGTTAATTGAATTAAACAACTTTCAAAAGATGAACCAAAAATTGAAAAGTCATCCATAAAGATTTCCAAAGACTCCCCAATCATATCCGAAAAGATACTCATCATGCACCTTTGAAAGGTGGCTGGGGCATTACAAAGTCCAAATGGCATTCGCCTAAATGCGAAGGTACCATATGGGCAAGTAAAGGTAGTCTTTTGTTGATCATCAGGGTGAATTGCAATCTGATTATATCCTGAATACCCATCCAAAAAACAATAAAATTTCTGACCTGATAACTTCTCAATGATTTGGTCAATGAACGGAAGTGGAAAATGATCTTTGGATGTAGCTGCGTTTAACTTTCTATAATCAATGCAGACTCGCCACCCAGTGACGGGTCGAGTGGCAATGTGTTCACCATCCTCGCCTCTAACAATCTGAATGCCTGATTTTTTAGGCACAGTTTGGGTAGGGCTTACCCATGTGCTATCAGAAATTGGATACACGATCCCGGCATCCAACCACTTGAGAACTTCTTTCTTCACTACTTCGCGCATGTTGGGATTAAGCCTTCTCTGAGTGTCTCTAACAGGTTTTGCACCTGCATCAGTGATGATTTTATGCATGACAATAGATGGACTGATACCTTTGAGATCCGCAATTGTCCATCCTATTGCTGCTTTATGCTCCTTTAACACATTCAGTAACATTTCTTCTTGATCACTTTCCAAATTGGATGCAATGATAACTGGAAGGGTGTGATTGTCTCCCAAAAATACGTATTTTAAGTGTTTGGGAAGCTCTTTCAATTCTACTTTTGGTGGAATTTCCAGTGATGGCTTTAACTGAGAATCAATGTGCTCAGGTAGAGACTCCACCTGATGGGTCCATGGTGGTCTTCCTTCATGTATGGCAGACACTTCAAGTTTCTTTTCTTCTTCCTCCAACTCATATGCATGATCAATACCTAACCTGTCACAAATAACACACGTCTCCTCGATGTGTCCCTCATTTTTATAAGGTTCACACCCGTCAATAATATCCGCCATACAGCATTCATTATTAACAGAGGAGTTAGTTACTTTGTCATACACATTGACACTTAATTTACGATTACCAAAAGTCATGTCAACTGTTCCATCTCGACAGTTAATTTGTGCATTAGCAGTTGCTAAAAATGGTCTACCAAGTATGACATTAGATTGTTTAGTTTTGTCAAGTGAAGCATAATCAAGAACTAAGAAATCGACCGGATAGTAGAAGTCATCCACCTTGACAATGACATCAGTTACTATGCCACGCGGGAGTTTCATTGTGAGATCGGCCAACACTACCGTGGTATTGGCTTTTTGCAAGGGACCAAAGTCATATTGGTCATATAAACTCCCAGGTAGGATACTAACACTAGCCCCAAGATCGAGTAGCGCCCTAGCAACTTTAAATTCACCAACTTGAATAGAAATAATAGGCGCTCCTGGATCCCTAAGCTTAGGTGGAAGATCACCTGACAAGATGGCACTTACATTTGCTGGGACATCAAGCTTCTTAGGAAACTTGTGAGTTCGTTTTTGAGTGCACATATCTTTCAGGTATTTGGCATAAGCAGGAACTTGTTTTATTGCATCTAAAAGAGGTAAATTCACTTTAACTTGTTTAAAAATTTCCCACATCTCATCTTGTTGTGGACCTCTTTTGTTTACTATCTTTTTCGGTTCAATTAAAGCTGAAGGGTAAGGAATGACATTGTTCTCCAATGCCTTATCCTTATTTTTATCTACATTATCTTTTAAAACCGGTTTGGTTACCTCTTGAAATGTTACCTTTTTCGTTGATTTTGTTAAAACAGGTTCCTGTTCATCTTCACTATCACTATTGACATCTTCCACCACCCCCTCTACGAATGGTGGTGGAGAACCAACCTTGTTATCATAAACTTTACCATTACGAAGGGTACTTACCTGATTGATTTGCACATTTCTGACATTCTTTGTGGAAGTTCCCTGATGTTGAGGATTGATTGTGGTGTCACTTGGCAGCTTCCCAGGGTTTCTTTTGATTTGAGCCACATCTTCTGCTAGTTGACCTACTTGTTTGTTTAATGCTTCGTAAGCCTTATCTCTGATTTCATTTTCCCTTTTATTCTCTTGCATATTTTCCTTCATCATATTCATCAAAGCATCCAACTTTGCATTTGTAGATTCTTCACCCCCAACTACTCCAGTTTGAGAATTATGTTGATGGTTTCGTGATGAACTTCCTTGTTGGCCCCCGTGGTTGTAACTCCCTTGATTGTTTCCTTGAGCATACGAAGTTCTTTGATAACCACTTGGATTGTAATTCCCATGTGCTCGGTTAGGGTATGTGGGAACACCTTGGTTATTACCTTGAAAGTTAGGATTCATTTGGCTTGAAGCATTCCCATACTTAAAATTAGGATGGTTTCTTAGTCCGGGATGATAAGTATTGGAATTCATATCGAATTGCTTTCTATCTCCGTAAACTTGATTAACTTCCTCTTTTCTTTCTATCACTAACTGACACGCATCAACATTATGACCTAACTCACCACATTCTTCACACACATCGTATCCTACAGTTGCAACCTCCTTTGTACCCGTTCGCCCTAACCTTGCCAATTGTCTTTCCAATGCTGCAATCCGCTCCTTAGTCTCATAGTCAACCGTGGCTGATCGTACCGAATTAGGTTTAGATCGTCTATTGGCAGAGGCTTGCGCCTTGGAGTTTCTACACATTCTTTCTAAAAATTCCCAGTCGGCATCTTCATGATTGGAAAGGAATGTGCCATTGCTTGTAGAATACAAATATTTTCTTTCCTCAGTCGTCAATCCATCCGAGAAAGCCTTTATCAACTCCCAACGTTCAATTCCATGGTGTGGACACATGCGAATAAGTTCCTTAAACCTCGTGAATGCTTCATGAAATTGTTCCCCTGCTTGTTGTTGGAAAGATCGAATAGCCTCTCTTGCGTCACTGGTCTTACCCATAGAGTAATATTCATCTAAAAATATTTGTTGCATTTCTTGCCATGTGTGAATACTATTGTCAGGCAAGGTAAGGAACCATTGCTTAGCTCTGTCTTTCAAAGTGAATTGGAACAATCGCAACCTCACTTCATCTTGTGTGAAGTGATTCCCACCAATAGTGCTACATATTGCATCAAATTCAGCAAGATGCACATATGGTTCTTCTGTTGCAGTACCTCTAAATGCAGGAAGAATAGTGAGATAATGAGGGCGTACATCAAAAGCTCTTCCTCTACGATTTGGAGGTGCGATGGGATTTGGATTTTCAGAAATAGCCGGTCTAAAATGGCTATCCACACCTTGTACTTGAGCTCTTTGAAGTCTTCTTGGCTGATTGACATTATTATTAACCCTACCCCTTTGTTGGTTGATAGGTGGTGCATCCCACCCATGTTGATCATTCCTCCAATTGTTATTTCCGTTTTGTCCATCACCTCCACCAAAATTTCCATTCCAAGCATCATAATTTGCACCGTTATAGGGTTCTTCATTGTTATCCCATTCATCTTCATAATTCTCATCACCCGTGTGAACACTATGCATGCTTACATGATCAAAGTCGTCTCCTTGATTGAGGTTATTTTGATTCATATTATTGTTGGGAGGTGGTTGGTTTAGGTTGTTGTTGTGGTTGTTATTTGGTGGTGGGGGTGGATTTGGGTTTTGGTGTTGGTTATTGGGAGGAGGGTTTGGATTTTGAGGTGGTTGGTTGTTTGGATTATCCATGTGAGTTGAATCAGACAAACTATCAGCTGCTTGTTCGATAGCTTGTGAAATTGATGTAGTTGGTAACCCTGATCGATGCAAAACACGATTATACCTTGCTGATCTTTCTATCTCTGGATCAAACACTAGCGGTGATTTCCTGCCCGAATATCGAGTATGCATACAATCTGTCACCTGCACACTTAAACTACCAAGCGTAACACGAAAATAAAAACAATTAAAATAAAACAAGTAACAAAAAAGTTTTTTTTTTTTTTTGAAACAAATAAAATAACAAAACACCAAGCGCACCGATTCCCCGGCAACGGCGCCAAAATTTGATCGATGTCGAAGTATCAATCAAATAAGATGTTAAAATGTGTGTTCCTATTCACCTTAAACTAGTTAGGGTAAGTAGGGTTGTCGATCCTCGTGGAATTAGTGGTCGGTGTATTGTACTTTAATTTATGAAATACTAATTAATTAAATTAACAAATTACTTAACTATAGCCTCTTGGCTGTGAAAATTGGATTTTTGGAATAATTAATAAATAAACTAAGAAAACAACTTGGAAAGAATCAAACTTGATTAAGAAAACGATTATAAGAGAAAGTAATCCACTTCGGTTCTAGGTTTGGTTTTCAGCAATTGTTTAGTTTAACTTTAAGGAAAATCCTTAATAGGGATTCTGTACGTGCTATGATTAAGTTATATCGATAATCAGGACTTAATGGGTCTTGATACACAATACCAATTCAATTAGAAACCAAAACTTGCAATCATATAATTTCCGGAAGATTAAATGATATTCAACTAGAAGTTTACCAACATCGTTGTTTAAATAATCAAAACACAAGTTAAACTCATAAAAGAACTTAACGGGTTCTAAAGTTTAATCCCAACAAAGTTAAACAAAAACAAAAACCTAATCACACAAAACCTAATACCCGAAGTCGATCACGAGAGGATTAGCCGCTCATCGTTCTTGAATGATCTTCAAAACCGTTGTTGATTTGCATTCCGGATGATTGAATCTTGTTTTTGTGGGTTGGAATGGTGAAAAATCGATCCCAGAACTTCCAAAATACGTCTTCTTTCGTCTTAGGTCGAATGAGAATCAAGTGGTGGCTGAAACATAATAAAAACGCGATTTTATAGGTTTTCAAAAATTGTCCTGGCGTAGCCTACGCCATACAGCGTAGCCTACGCTGGAACCCTTTCTGCTGATTTTTTTCTTGAGCTGGCGTAGCCTACGGTGGCTACAGTAGGCTACGGTGGAAGCCTTTCTGCTGCACTTTGAAACTTTGTTTCTTGACCCTTCCAATGCCTTGTTTCACCATGTAAGCTTCCAACTTTATTATTTTACCTACAAAATCACTTCCAACTCATAGTTAACTTATTCAACTTAATCGCATGCATATAAATGAATAATTAAACGTAATATTTAACGTTTAAACACTTAAAATCTCATTCCAACGCACACACATCAACAACGGACAGCTTATTCAACATCCACAGCGGACGACTTAGCATCCACAGCGGACAGTCTATCATCCACAGCGGACGAATTAGACTTAGGATTTTATGTAATTTTCATTTACATTTATAGGCTATAAATAGCATAATATCCTAATCCTTTGTAAGGTTTTGAACAATCAATACAAACAAGTAGTTCTTATTATCATTCAAGCATTCAATCACTAGCAAACACACAATTATACACACACATTGATATCATATCATTAATCATGGGTTTTCGTACTATGATTAATGAGTATTGATTATATAACAAACTGTTGTTATATTTGAGAGATTGAAATCGATCCTTGGGGGAATTCATTGGTTTGTTCTTAGTGTTCTAAGTTCTAAAATCCGAATTCCATTAGGTGGTATCAGAGCCTTGGCTCAAATCATTCACTAATTTTTGTTCCTCTCATTCAATACAATGACATCTATGGTTCATTAGCTTCATATCATCCATTTTCAAGCTGAAAATCATCACAAAACCCTCTTCTACTCCAAACATTCAACAAATGCTTAAAACATGATTTATTAATCTGTTTATATGCATTGTGTAGAAGTTTTTGTGTTATTAAAGCTCTAAATAGCATTCATACACTGTTTTTCTAAACAGAATCATCTCAAAACCTTAAAAAACCTCTTTGGTTCAAGGGTTTTTGATAGAACAGTATCCGATTACTGTTTTATTAAGTTTTTTTTAAACATACATTGTTTTTAAACATTTTGAATTATTTTAAGTATTTAAAATTATCATATTCAAGTATTTTCATACTTGAATAAGGTTTTTGTTCTTCAATCAACAAATCGATTGTTGAGTTCTGTGAAAAATAGTTCAACCGCAAACAAACCCTAGGATAAACCCAAGTTTTCATTCATACACAACCTTCAAAATCTACGACGATTTTGTTGGATTTTGCATCAAAACAAAGAAGAAGCCGATTTTTCTTTTGGTTTTTTTAAAAAGTCATTTTTTGATCCAAAAAGTTAACTTTTAAAAAACATATTATTGTTTTTAGGGTTTTGACTTTTTCTTGACTGACATCATTGATTAAGAAACATTCCTTAAACGGAATATTCTTTATTGTACCGAGAAATTGCAGTGACATTTCATTGGACAATAATTAATTTACAATTGAATTAATTAATTCTTTTATTCGGTAAAGTTAAAAGCTTTTGAACAATCAATACAAACAAGCCATTCTTATTATCATTTAAGCATTCAATCACTAGAAAACGTACAATCATACACACACATAGATATCATATCATTAATCGTGGGTTTTCGCACTATAATTAACGAGTATTGATTTTATAACAAACTGTTGTTATATTTGAGAGATTGAAATCGATCATTGAGAGAATTCATTGATTTATTCTTAGTGTTCTAAGTTTTAAAACCCGAATTCCATCAGGCGCCAAGCATGTGAACAACCAACGTGTGTACGTACTTTGTGAGCGGAAAATGCCAACATTCAAAATTTCCTCATCAAAAACATCGCCTATCTTTTGAGTGTCACCTCTATTCTTTATACAAATATTTTCCCGTCAAGATACTTTAAGCAAACGATATAAGTGT
The DNA here is from genome assembly GCA_025506505.1 of Flaveria sonorensis. Lineage (NCBI taxonomy): Eukaryota > Viridiplantae > Streptophyta > Magnoliopsida > Asterales > Asteraceae > Flaveria > Flaveria sonorensis. Next base: position 51,727,184 of record CM046436.1, read on the forward strand.
ATTATGTTGTTCACGTAGTTTTATGAACTTTGCCATATATACATGTGTTATGTGTATGTATGGTGTGTTTTTTATTAGTGCCGCCTGATATGATTGGCACCGTCTATCAGTATCTTGATTTAAACTATGTTATAAACCTACTGCCTATTCATAAATATTTTCAATCTATAAAGAACTCTTACGAGGTTCACTATTCCAGATTAATATTATATAGCGAACAAAAGAGCATGAAGTCTCAAAACTACATAAATGATATAATAATCATATCATAATTAATATTTATCGAGACATGTTCAATACAACGTTTAGCGGATGTTAATCAACACCTCTGCTTCACGACGAACAAAAAACGACACAAAAACAATAACACTATTATACAAGTTCTGATTTATCTTCAGCTTTGGTCTAATCACAAAAGCCTTTTCAAATTAAACCATAGATGTACAATAAGTAACTCACATAAAGTGTATCGGGTCCAAGAATGAATAATGCCTACATTTTAACTCCACCCACTTTAAAAACACTGACATATGTTTGTCATGTTTTTAAAGACGGTAGTAAAAAGACTTTACTTGTGTATTTTGTAAAGCAAAATTCAAATGAACCCTTTTTCAGTTTTAAAACTATTAAATTTGGTTCCCTTGGTAAGTCTGGCCAAACTGCCAACCAGCATGCACAACGTTGTAGCTTGTAGTTGTTCTTCCGTCACTAGTTGTGACTCGAAAAGAGAGACTTTGACCGTTAAGATATGAATTGCTTTGCCAGTTTTGACCCCAATTTCTTGACATGGCTTGCCACCCTGTTTTTGACCCTTTGACCGATACGGCATGAACCTCCCCTGCACCTCCCACATTACTGATTAAAACCAAGTTGAAGTAGGAATGGCCGTGCATGGTGAACCTTATTCCTCCTCTTCGCACACATGGAACCCTGTATATAAAAGATCAGTTCAATTAGAAAACGTCCTAGCTTGGTTATAATTTGATCAGATTTAGATTGAATTTAGGTTACCATATATATCAATCATCTATATAGTTTTAGAATAACAGTACTTAAAGGATAGTATTTGCTGGTGAAACTCGATACCAACAAAAAATTTTACACAAACCCAAAACAACACACACCTACACTAGTTGAAAAGAACATGACCCATATAACCTCGGAAAAAAATAGTTTATTTTATTTCATTTCAAATTAATACTTTATATTACGGATTTAAAACGAAAAAGGCAAATGCATATAAAGATCTAACTAGATTAAGTTAAAATTTTTAACTATGTTTGAATTATAAAACCTAATTTCTGTTGTAATTGAAACAATTTGGGTATAAAAGATCTAACTAGATTAAGTTGTAACGCATCTGTATTTTTTTAATTACAAAAATAAACAGGTTAAATGTATCAACTCTCAAACCCATCAGCTTGACCCACACCCACTATGTCCATTGGTTATGTCTAAAACTAACCTTGACCCATTAACACTACTTCAAACCCATAAATTTCATGTTAGGTTTATGACTTGTTTAAAATTCACATCCATTAGATTCAAAATCCTATAAATTTAGTAACTAGAAAATGACTACATATCTTTGCTATACCTTCTAAAAGACACAGGCACAATCCCAGCTTTGTATTTAGCAATTTTCAAGAAAGCAGGTTGAGCCATGTCAAAATGTTGAAGTGGTGGGTTGCACCACCCGCCATTGTTGTTAGGCAGGTCGAAATTGGGTGGGCAGAAATTGGTGGCAGTAATTGTGACCGATCCAGGAAGGCACCATTTTGGATCGTTCACACATATCATCTCATAACAACCCCCACAACTTAGTCCATTGTTAAAAAGCGCGGTACTAAGTGCCGCAGTGTTTGTACCATACCCTTCGGCATACAAATTTCCATAACCACAAGCTCCTCCTACGTAAATGCAAACAATCACATAATGTCTAAAGGGGCATACAAATATATCATTTTAGTTACTACTAATCAGTTGCGACTACTAAAACTTTAAAACATACCCATTGTCCCGGAAGCATCACTGCCACCATAAAACGTGACGTGGGCACTCCGCCAGCCACCATAGCTGGCGGTTGTGGTGTGGATGAGGGTGGTGGTGAGCAAGAGAACCATAGAGACTTTCATTAGAGTCATGTTACAAAGATGGGAGTGAGTGATGAAAGAGAGATGGTTTATGATGAAAGTGAGGTGTTTGTTTGTATTTATAAATAAAACAAGAGACCCAACAACCACCGTGTGGTGGAGATACACGGCGGAGCCGGCCAGATTCCGGTGGGGATGGATAAGGCCAAAACGCACATGCGGTTGTCTTCATGGGGTGGATGTTGTTGTGCTACACATGCGTTTTTTATTTGTTATGTAATAATTAAATCTTAAAATTTGCATGATTAAATCAGGATGTTTGTTTGGTTCTATTGATTACAATAATTTCAGATTCGCATTTTCATATGAAAACAATACTTACATTTTTGAACATCCAAGAGCAAAAAAAAAAAAAAAAAAAAAAAAAAAAAAAAAAAAAAAAAAAAAAAAATTATAAGAAAATGTATCAATTTAATAATTATGTTCAGAAAATTAAAATCAAATAACCACTATGGACAATTCATATCGTCAAAATATGAAATAGGTGTCTACTGTAAACATAAATGTAATTATGTCTATAACCGACTTTAGATTCATAAAAAGTGTTATAGCGATCTAGATGTTAACATTAAGAAACGGATCTACGGAAAATGTGTCATAGGTGGTACGCTAAAAAACCTTAAGGTGTGGTATAGTATCAACGTACTCGTGTGTCGGATACACATTCAAAACTCATTTTTCAGCTGTTATATGTACACATATATACACTTTGAACTCATTTCTCATTTGTCATATGTGTATATGTGTTTGTCATGCTTGAGTGAAATCGATTCACTTAATTTTACAAAGAGTGACACTAATTTAAAGAATCTTTTATCCATCAATGTTTATAAAACTATTTTGTAAACCCATAAAAAAACGAAACATGAAATTGGAGTTTGGGAACCTCTATTATAAAGAACATAAAACCGTAATAATGCTGATTATCATATTAATTAATAATAAGTAATTAATTCCCTAATAAAACAAACACATTATGTTAAAAAATAATTACGATGGTTGGAAAATGGACACGTATCTAACATCGGAATAGTTTCATGTGTGACATTACCTAGTTAATTAAAGGATAATTATTTAATAATTTTATAAAGTAGTTATAGATTAATGTTTCATTGAAGTTAATATATGTTTTAATGGATTAAAGTGAAAAAACGTCTAATAAGATAACATATGATCTTTTATACCAACTGATACTGTTTGTTTTAACAAAAAAAGCTGATATTATTATATCTTATTTACTTTCGATTATTAGAATCCTCAGCTCCCAAATGATCAACTTGCTTTCACTAAAAACACCCAACTATAAATATTTGTTTTAACATTTATTATGTCTTATTATCTCTTATCACACATCATCCCCGATAGCCACACTTTAAAACAAACATTTTTTTTTGCCGTTTCCTCGTAAATTTGTCTTATATTATTTGCAGAAACTAGATGCACCTTGCAAGTTGCAATCACATACTCCCTTCTCGTAAAAAGTACGAGTAAGACAATAATATAAATTATGGGAAAATAAAATAACTTGATTTCTTGGTAATGTTACGTATAGGTTGGTACATGGGTTGTGTTTGATAAATGGCAAGTCGAACTTGACTTGAAACCCAAAAGTTTTACACGACCTACAGAAACAAAGGAGAGTAACTGTATATCAATTGTGTATAATAAGGTTACAAAGAGGCTTTATATACAGGAGCGGACCTAGGTTGAAGGGTGGGAGGGCAGCCGCCCCTCATAATTTTTTAATTTGCGTTATGTGTATGTCAAAATCCTAAGCGCCCCTCTAAAGTTATGTAATTGTTCCACTTTAGCCCCCATGCAAATATTTCCAAGGTTCGCTAATGTTTATATATAGAGACAAATATTATATTTGAAAAGTATTTAGATAGAATAATTTTATATAAGTCTAATATTTTCCTACAAGCTAAGGAGGTGAAATTTTTTATAGCTTGGAAGTTAAAGATATGTTTTATGTTTATGTTCTAGTGAGACCCGATGATGGTATGTAGCAATGGTGGATCTTGGTGGGAATAGTGGTCATTGCTAGGGTTTTAAAGGGCAGATTGTTTTAACTAAGGTTTCTAGCATCTATAGTTAGCGGCCTACAATCACGGCTAGGGTTTCAAAGAGCGTGTTGTTTCTAATACTAAATTCCAATGTTGCTAGGGTTTCGAGAACTATTATGCGTGGGTGTAGTATGTGGGCTAGGATTTCGTAAAGTAAGTTGTTTCATTAATAAACCTTGATCAGAGTGGCTTATTATTGATACTAGACTCTAATGGGAGCAGACAGTTTCTGCTAGTGGATCCTAATGAGAGCAGATTGTGTCTACCAAGGTTTTCGGTGACTCTTGTGAGCTGTCTTGTGGTGGCAGCTAGCGAGGAGTTCTCGTGACTGTTTTGATTGAGCAACGACTAGCGTTTAGAAGTGTAGGCCGCATCTCATTACGAGACACAACATGTGGTGGAAACTTGTGTTTTAGGAAGAACTTAACTATGCTAATGATATATACCAACAATAGAAATATTATAGTTATTGTGTAAGGTATAAGATTACATAGGGTATTTACAAATATAAAGAGAATAATATTATAGTTGAATTCCTTTAAGATATGGTAGTTATATAATTATTCTAATAACCCATGAACCCGAATAAGCCATCTGTATTCATGAGTTAGCATGAACACGACCTGTTTAATCTGACTTTGTTATGACACATTTTACATGTAAACACTTTGAATTTTAAATTTATATTTTTATTTACATTTTCAAGCATTTCTATTTATAATTCACAAATTTATATTTAAACTTTAAAATTTTGGTGTAAAAAGTGTGAAAATGCTTTAGATTATTAAATAAAATTTTTAAATATGTAGAAGCGACTCGTTTACCTGAATATGTTATTTGAGCCAATCAAAAAATTACTTGAACTTGTGTAAACTAAACCCAAACCATGAGATTACCAAAATCATTTTCTAATGCAGTAATTAATAAAAAATTTAAATGAAATTTATTTATAAAATTAGATTAATCAGTCTCTCTCAATAATTTATATCCTTGATCTGGGATCAATTAAGAAAACAAAAGGAATCTTTCATATCTTGAAGTTAAAGAATGTGCGTACGAAAAAAAATTGTATTTATCTCCAAATAATGCTTTATATGAATGGGAAATCATGTGTTGGTAAATTATAATTGTTTTATAGTAACAAAACAAGTTTCATATAAACTGCATCGGGCATCATGCTTGCCCTAAACTGTTTTATGTATATGTATGAATATAAGTGTGTATAGAGACACTCTACTATAGGAAAAGAAAATCATAGACGCATATCACCTGACTCGGCCGCCTTTGGTGATCTGTGACGGAAGACATACATACAAAAGAAATCTAAATTCATTAAAGCGGTCGGGAATTCATCGATCATTACCGATAGGTTGCCGATCGAGGACCCCTTCGGGCCGTGGTCCCAATCAGAAGAGACAACTTTCAAACCGTTGTGAAGGCAGAAAGTGCTTGATGTTGTCAGTATTGTGGAATTAGAAAACAAAAATACTCAAGATCAAAAAGATTATTTCACCGTGATGATATTGATTACAAGAGAATAGAATGGAAACTAAACTTAGTGATCCCAAAAACTCATTAGCCTTCTTATCTAATTGACTAAACAAGAAGACAACTAACTTCTAACAACCTCACATTATACTATGACACTTAAACCCCTTACAATATAAACTTTGTAATTATAGTCCCTCAACTAATGAAAAACTACTCAAAACCAACAATATGTCAACAGGAGCTTGACACACAAACTACACATTGCATCATCACTGTATAACAATCTCCACCTTGATGAGCAATAAATGAAAAACTAAAGAACTAAGTAATGTGCAACATACTCAACCAATACTCAAACTTCACCCCTGGCAAACATTTAGTCAACATGTCAGCTGCATTGTGCTTTGTATCTACATACTCCACCTTGACAAACTTAGAGCATAACACATCTCTAATCCAGTGTAACCTCACACAAATATGTTTTGACCTTTCATGAAAAACTTGATGCTTTGATAATTGTATAGTGTATGATAATATCAGAAAATTATAAGGCTGATTCAACCAAAGAAGCCAAAACAACCAAGGGTCTTCCTGCATGCATGCACTGGACGTACAAGGTAGAAGTGCTTCGGAAGTTTTACACTCTACATCAGAAAATACTCTAAGTGTAAAATCTTCCGAAGCCAAAGTCCAAATCTTTCGAAGCCAAAGATGAAGTCTTCCGAAGCTTCAGAGACAAAGTCTTCCAAAGCCAGATGGCGTGAAGACTGATTTCTTCCGAAGATAGAGAGAACATGCTTTCTCTGATCTACTTTTTCATAAAGCTGACATACTTTCCACTGCGACCCTGAAAACTCATCAACTCATACAAGTTGGTGAAAAGTCCATGCTTTTGTAAACTGTAGATTAAGGTCTTTGTCTGTAACTTCCTACTATTGTACCTGTTAACCTTTTTATATTAGAAAAGGATGTGAGCTATGGCATGTCATAGTCACTAATCAAAAGGCAATCTACCTTTTGACTTTACATTGATATTGTTGTCTAGATTAGTGTTTTCAGCTGGCTATCATAGTATGGATGGCTGTAGGATGTAGTATAAAGTATCTCAGGTCTTTGTATTTCTTTTTATGCTTTGTAACACTTGTAATAGAACTTGAGAGCAATATACATCATCCTTGAAAAACCATACGACTGTGTTCTTGTTCTTAGTTCTATCTCAGTTACTGTGTTCTTAGTATCACTATTCACAAACCTGGTTCCCCATTTGATCTATTAATGTGTTCTAAAACTCTCCTCATTGTGAGACTAGTCGTATTGACTCCCCTTCACACGGTCATGCAATTGGTATCAGAGCTTTTTAGGCTCTTGATTGTAAGATCTCACCATCTTAAATCCTTTTAGTTTCACTAAAAACTTAACAACTCAAATGGCAGCTATCATAAAGGCTGATATGGAAACCGATATTATGACAAAGTCTCCACTGATCACTCCTGATGACTTTGATACTTGGTGCCAAAGAAGGGAAGGCTTCATCAAGTCTGAAGACTTCAGGATGTGGGGATCTATTGTCCAAGGATCTTATGTACCATCCACCTCTTCAGTTGCTGCTAGTGGTGGTATGATACAAAAGGAAGTGGCTGATTATTCTGATGAAGACTAGATGAAGATTGAAATAGATTAGAAGGCCATGACCGCCCTCCAAACTGCTTTTCCAAACTCTATCTACAGAGGCTTCAAAAAGTGCAAAACTGCTAAACAACTATGGGATGCACTGAAGCTGGTGTATGAGGGGTCAAGTGAAGCAAAAGAAAACAAGAAGGACCTCTTGAAGCAGCAGTTTGAGAACTTCACCTTTAAAATAGGTGAAACCATGACTCAACAATTCTTCAGGTATGTTGAGATTGTGGATACTCTAATGGATGTTGGAGTAACTCTTGAGAACAGGAACATTGTGAGGAAGTTCATATCCTCTCTTCCCAGAAAATGGACACACTATTGTGTGGTCATTAAGAGGAATGAAAACCTCAAGACCCTTCCCTTACTCTCACAGAGTTATATGGTATCCTCAGTGGCTACCAGATGGAGATGAACATGCAACATCCATCTGGTAACTCCAACATTCAGCAGCGTTCAGCCCTTCATGTGGTTGAAAGGGATTGTAGAGAACCATAGCATCATCTCATCTGCTACCCTGACAACTCACAAAAGGTTCATTTCATCACCTTCCCGGAGACACCAAGAGAGAGCTACATCCGAGGAAGCCCATTCCAAGAGACAAGCTCTTCACAATCTTGTATGTCTTCTGATGAAAGCACATGCAACTTTCTCTTTACCCTTGAAGACCTGGACTATATCCATCCAGACTATCTGGAGTACATGGAAATAGTCTAACAGATGGCTCTTCTCACACACAGAGCCACAAAGTTTTACAAGAGGATAGGGAGGAAGTTTCCTAGCAACGCAACCAGCGAAAAGTTTAGGCTGGACAAAAGCAAAGTGAATTGTTACAACTGTAACCAAATGGGATACTTTGCTAGAGAGTGCAAGGCACCAAGGAAAAATGGTGGCCAGGCACAAACTAGACCAATCTACACTGATGGAGCTCCCTAGAATGAGAAGCCCAAATAGCAAGCTGCAGTTGCTGCTGAAGAAGGAAGCTTTGACTGGAGCTTTCAAGTTGAGGATGCATCTCCAAACCAAACACTGATGGCAGATCATGAAAAAAGTCAAGGTATTGGAACATCATTGTACACCTGAATGTATTGCTAAAGTTAACAGATATAGGTCCTATAACTTATAGATGAGAACTGATCTTGAGTCCTTAAAAATTTTAAAAACTGATTTCAAAAGAGCTGAACATGGTTACAAACTTAAAATAGAAGATTTCAAGTTGTCTTCGGAAGAAAATTATGTCTTCAGATCAAATAACTACTTATAAGAAATTTACCTTTGGAAGAAATTCTGAGATATCTTCCAAATCTTAAATATGCTTCTAAGTACTTACATGTATTTAAAGGACAATTTTCTTCTGAAAGCAATTAAGTCTCGAAAGATTTTGAGGAAATCATTTCAACTCTTTAGCATGAACATATCAACTACAGGACTCAGAAAGATCTCATCACTAAGTTAACCGAATGCCAGGCTGAGCTTGTGATCAGCAAAGCCAGGGCAAACATGTTCTTGAAGAAGAGACCTTCAAGAACATGATATCATCATCCTGCATGCAAAAGTTTGTTATCAGAATTAGCAGGGACTGGTATCTACTGAGATAGCTCCTCCACACACTCTGTTGTCTGTAAGACCTCTAAGGTATGGAACTTGTGAAGATGAGCTTTCCCTCATAGAACCCATAGATGAAGAGGATAAAGAGGAGATAGTGAAGGATGATTCTGAGAAGAGTGAAGAAGATCATCCTAAAAAGGGTCACTATTCTCCTGAGGAGAGTAAAGAATCTAGGATGACCAAGCCTAAGAGGAAGAACTTGATAAATCAAGGCCACTTTCAACTCTAATTGGAAACAAGTGTTTATCTCTACAGGATTTGAAGTAGTAAAGGCTGAAGACTCAACTATGAGCTCTAGTACTAGGTGTTCTAGTTCATTTCCAAATCAATCCATCAAAGAGTAGAAGGCTGATCAGCTGTGCATCACTGCTACACAGCCTGAACCATCCAGTTCTAAGAGCAAGCCTCACCCTAAGAAACTTGCTGCATCATCTGTGAAGATAAAGATGGAAGTGGAAATTGATCAAGTTCAGTCTTTCTCTCAAAAAAAGACTCTCAGAATGAAGCAAATGGATTGCATCATGTGTGGTAGTACTTCTCATCTTGCTAAGGATTTCATCTACAATCCTAAAAGTTTTATTCACCTAATCAAAAAGAAAACTTCTGAGACAAACTAGCTTCTTAAGGAAAATCTTTTTCTTTCGGAAGCTCCAAGGTGAAAATGAAGACAAGTGAAAACTTGCCTTCGGAAGAAATTTTGGTCTCGGAAGAAATGTATGCTTCCGAAGTACTGAAGCCTGCTGTAGTGAAAGCAAGATCTTCCGAAGGTCCACTCTCCAAAACTTCAGAAGTTGTTAAAACTTCCGAGGTGTTAAAGGTCAAGTCCAATCTTCCAAAGATGGTATGGAAGATGAAGAAAGACCAAGTAACTAAAAGTTCTTCATCAACAACAACTAGTGATCCCAAAAGCTTGGACATTGGACCAGTTACTATTACATTGTCTTCAAATCACCTTGATAAGCCCAAGACCAAGGCTTGGGTTTTCCAACTGGGACATACAAAGCCCGGCATCCTCAAGACTATAAGGAAGCCAACTGCTGGCTTCTCAGGGGTAGAAACAGCCCTTGTCCCATAAAATATTTGAGCTCATTGCTTAAGGTGACAACCTAGCAGCACCAGATAGTGTTGAACCCACACCTTCTACTTCCCAACCACCTATATAGCCAAAAATAACCATCACCTACTAAAGAAAATCCAGACGAACCCCTGCACATGCTACTCAGTTTGTCCAGGCCCCTATATCATCACCCATACAGGATGAAGTGGACACTGGAGCTCCCACTTCTCCTGAGGAGCAAACCACTCCCATCTCATAAATGATCAATGCTGAGGTTCCTCAAGCTCAGCCTGATGAGCTCACAAAAACCACAGCCTTAAGCCTTCACTCAGAGTCTCATTACTCTAGTGAACAACCTTCAGGGGACAGTTACCATCCCTAGCCTCTTGATCTAGACCAACCAATTCCTAGCCTTAACTTCTATGATGATGAAGATATGGGCTTCAGTGAGTACCATGAGTCTCTCTTCTCCACCCCTACTCAAGGAGAGATGAGTACCCCTATCTCACATATGTCTAGCCCACATCATCCAACCCCCACTGAGGTGGATCTTCCTGAACCAGTTTAGGAGATCCATATGGAAGAGGCTATCACTTTAGAAAGTGATTACATCAGTTAGACCTCGACCATGGCAATCCAGCCTCTTGACACTTCTCTTAAAGTTGTCATGATTGAAGTTATCATGATGCATGGGAAATCCAGCCACCAAGAACACTATGCTGGTGATGAGGAAGAAGACATTAATCCTATTCTCTCATCCCCTTGTGATTCTTTTGATGAAGATGAGGAGAGTTTGAAACTAAAGGTGCAACAACTAACAAAACATGCACCTATTTAGTCTCAAAGATAAGTCACCTAGAATCTCAGGTGACTGTCTTACAAAGGAGGGTCAATGAAGAGCAACTTGAGATCACCGATCTCAAGGGCAAGTTAGCTGAGAGACCACTCCAGACAACTCAACCAGGTCCACAAGAACATGTGAATGTTATAGACTCAACCCCCAGCTCACTTATGCAAGAAAGTGATGCTACCAAAAAGCGGGAGAAAGTCAAAACAGTCACAGAACCTGGGAGTTCTCCTCAGAGTATGGACTTAAAGGATTCACCACCTTCACTTGCAATAGTCCATACTCAGCAACCTCCTCAAGTCTACATGAATGTGGACTTACTTGCCTAAGTCTACATGGATGTGGACTCACTCATATAAAGTTTGAGGAAGGTATTCCCAGAGCTATGCCTACCCCATCTTATCACTCTGAAAAATCCAATCATGGGATGAAGGTATGACAGAAAAGCTCTAGTCATCTCTAGATCTCAGGGTCAACTGGAAATTTTCAACCTGAGCTTCTATGAGAGCATCCATCTGATTGATCTTCCACTTGTCAATCCAAGTCAAAATAGACAAGCTGCAAGATTAGTAGATAGGATTCAAGAAAGGATGTTTGAAGAATACAAGCTGATGTCAAAGGCTAGCAGGTAAGACTCTTGGTCAACTGGATGTTAAGGTGGATCCTAAGATTAGCTTAAAAGGGGAAGCATTGACTGAAGGCCCAGAAGTTGAATATGTGCACCTTGTGACAAGAACTTCTTCAGCACCTATTACCCTCAGTGAGGCACCAGCTGATGAAGTTGCTTCACAACCTCTCTCTAGCCAGAGCTTGATTGCTAAATCAAGCAATGAAGGCCAAAGCTCTCTCTCCACCTTGAGTCACCAAGAACTGTGAGTGATAAAAGGGAAAGAAAATTGACTTCTTAGGAGATTGAGGAGGAGGAAAGAAAGAGGAAGAGGAAGCTAAGGGGAGAAAGTTCAAGAGAGTCTTTAAGCTTCATGGAAGCTGCTATCAGGGCTGCCCCCAGGCCAAATAGTTGAAGGCAGTTAGGATAAACTACTTAGAGAGCAGAAACTACAATGTAAATGAACTACTCTCTCTCCTTTTAGATGAACTGAATGAACTGGCTGACAAGTAATTGTCCAAGGAAAGGAAGGAGGCAGAGGATGCAATATTGCTCCTCAAGATTAAGAAAGAAAGGAGACTGAAAAGGCTCTTCAAACATGCTCCTACCCTCTTCCCAGTTTAACAAAGTTAAGAGCCATCATCCCAAAGAGCCAAAAGAAGTCTGCTGACAGACAAAGGATGATGAGCTAATTAAAGCTGTATGAATTCTCCAGAAGGAGGCTTGGTCCAATGTCTCTATTCACTATGGATGAGCACATTAGAGTGATCAAGCACAAGATTAAAAAGGGAGAGTTTGTTGACTTGCATTCTCCACCAAGTCCTGCTCAACCTGAGGTTGTCAAGGTTGAACCCCTTGAGACAACATAACTTCATCTTCTGATCCATAACAGGGTCCTCTTTACTTTCCTTCTGAACCTGTGAGAGAAGAGAACCCAACTGAGAGAGACACAGTAGAACAACCTGGTGCTTAAGACCAGTCCTCTTAGTTAAGAATTTCGATGAAGAGGAAAAGGGTGGTCATAAAAAAAATGTTTCCAAGAAGAAGACCAAGGCATCCACCTCTACACCTTAGGATGAGTCAGAGCATCCTGAGGTAGTGCATGAAGAGGCTGCTCAACCAACTTCTATTCAAGTAGAGCCTCTTACCATTGGAAGACCCATCTTGTCCTGGAGTTTTTCTGCTAATCCGGACAGATGGTATGTCATTAGAGATCAAGGAGGTCAAGATGTCTACTTCTGGCAAGACATGCTTGATCTTCCTCTACATGATCTCTATGATATGAGAAGATACTATTAGAGTTTGAGGGATCCTGACCAAATGGTTAAGAGAGGCTTGGTCTTGATCCTAATAAGGACTATCAACATCTAAAGAACTTCTCTATTTTGGTAGCATTAGCCTAGGGGGAGTTTGTAAGATAATATCAGAAGATTATAAGGCTGATGCAACCAAAGAAGCCAAAACAACCAAGGGTCTTCCTGCATACATGCACTGGACGTACAAGGTAGAAGTGTTTCGGAAGTTTTACACTCTACATCAGAAAATACTCTAAGTGTAAAATCTTTCGAAGCCAAATTCCAAATCTTCCAAAGCCAAAAATGAAGTCTTCCGAAGCTTCAGAGACAAAGTCTTCCAAAGCTAGATGGCATGTAGACTGATTTCTTCCAAAGACAAAGAGAACATGCTTTCTCTGATCTATTTTTTCATAAAGCTGACATACTTTCCGCTGTGACTCTAAAGACTCATCAACTAATACAAGTTTGTGAAACATCCATGCTTTTGTAAATTGTAGATTAAGGTCTTTGTCTGTAACTTCCTACTATTATACCTATTAACCTTTTTATATTAGAAAAGGATATGAGCTATGGCATGTCATAGTCACTAGTCAAAAGGCAATCTGCCTTTTGACTCTACGTTGATCTTGTTGTCTAGATTAGTGTTTCCAGCTGGCTATCATAGTATGGACGGCTGTAGGATGTAGTATAAAGTATCTCAGGTCCTTATATTTTCTATGCTTTGTAACACTTGTAATAGAACTTGAGAGCAATATACATCATCCTTGAAAAACCATACGACTGTGTTCTTGTTCTTAGTTCTATCTCAGTTACTGTGTTCTTAGTATCACACTTCATAAACCTGGTTCCCCATTTGATAGTTAATGTGTTCTAAAACTCTCCTCATTGTGAGACTAGTCATATTGACTCCCCTTCACACGGTCCTGCAATTGGTATTAGAGCTTTTTAGGCTCTTGATTGTAAGATCTCACCATCTTAAATCCTTTTAGTTTAACAAAAAACTTATCAACTCAAATGGCAGCTATCATAAAGGCTGATATGGAAACCGATACTATGACAAAGTCTCCACTGATCACTCCTGATGACTTTGATACTTGGTGCCAAAGAATGGAAGGCTTCATCAAGTCTCAAGACTTCAGGATGTGGGGATCTATTGTCCAAGGACCTTACGATCCCGGTTCCCCATTCGATCTGTTAATGTGTTCTAAAACTCTCCTCATTGTGAGACTGATCGTATTAACCACCCTTCACACGGTCCTGCATATAGCCCCCATGTTATCACAATGCACAACAACATCAATATCAGATAAACCCATCTCAGTTACAAAACCTTTCAACCAAAGAGATTCTTTAATTGCCTCAGTTTAGGCAATGTACTCAGCCTTAGTAGCAGACAATGCTACTACATGCTGCAAGCTTACTTTCCAACTAATTGTGCCACCAAGTACTTTAAACACATATCCTGTGATTGATCTACCTTTATCAACATCTTTTGCAATATCAAAGTCCACAAAACCATCTATTACTGACTCTTGATTTGAGCACACACCAATCAATAGCCTGAAATTTCTAGTGCCATTTAAATACCTTAGCACCCACTTAACACATTCCCAGTGTTGCCTATCTGGACAACTAAGGAATCTACTTACCACACTAACTGCATATCCAATATCAGGTTTGGTACACACCATCAAATGCATAAAGCTACTAACAGCACTAGCATATGGAATACTCATCATGGCCTGCCTCTCCTCATCAGTATTAGGATGATCCCTGCTTGACAACTTGAAATGCATGCCCAATGGAGTAACTACAGCCTTACTTTTATCCATAAAAACTTCTTTAATACCTTCAACAGATCAGATGTCTGTGATAACCTTATAATACCAGACATCCTATCTCTTGTGATTTCCATACCAAGAATTTTCTTAGCCTCCCCTAACTGCTTCATTTCAAATTCAGTCATAAGCATGAACTTAGTTTCTTCAATCTGAAGTTTGTCTTTACAAGCAATAAGCATATCAGCTACATAAAGTAGAAGATACACAAACTCCCCACTACAGTATTCTTTGAAATACACATATGAATCATACTCACTTTGACAGAACCCATGAGCAATCATGCACCCATCAAACCTTAAATACCACTGTCTAGGTGATCATGAGTTAATATTTTAGTGTTTAATTGATCTAAATGCTTGATTTTACATTAATATTATAGAACAAGTTGAATTTGTTTATGTTTTGATTCATAGGTGTTTGGAGCTTAAAGTAGCTTAATTGGAAGCAAAAGAAGCAGAACATGAAAGTTGAAGGCCTTAAGATGTAAATACCAAAATATGGGAAAAAAAAAGGTCAAGAAAGAGACCCGGTGTATGATACTCTGGGTTTGGGCGTATCATACGCTGGACAGCGTATGAGGCGGCGTACGGGTGGCGTATGAGGCGGCGTATTGGTGGCTGTATTTGACAAAAGGAACAGAAAGTTGGGCGTATGGGCGGTGTATGAGGTGGCGTATCATATGCTGCTGGGCGTAGGATACGTCGATGGCCTAACAACATCCGGATTTTTAGGATTTTCAAGTTTATTTAAATAAAATCAACCCCAATTCGATCTAGAACTTCTTGGAGACAAAAAGTGACGAACTTTAGATGATTTCTGGTGTTCCAAGGCTCTCCAAATCATCCACAAACATTCTCCAATTCAAGATCAAAAGCATAATGAAGATGATGCGTGGCTAGGTCTTTCTTGATTGCTTTCCGGTGGATAGTTATTTACAAGTGATATGGTTAGTCATTCTTAGGGTTTTTATGTTAGACACTTTGTGATAAAATGTAATTGAAGGTTTTGATTGAGTTAAACAATTTGTTTATAAAGAAAGTTATTTGCTTTATCATCAGTTTTCGGTTTTCTTGTATCGTTAGCTTATTGAGAGTAGTAGATAACTTGATATAAATGAATTGGTAACCTTGTGAATGAACGAGTCTTAAAAGATTGTTTATTGGTTATCACTTGATCAAAAGCTAAAATCTTGAGTCATGTTATGCAACCCTAAAGTTCACTTGATAACCTAGCAGTGATTGTTTCTTATTATTTAATCAAATTCATTTTAAAGTTTGCTGCTTTTTGCAAAATTGTTTTTAATTTCATCCAAGTTTTAATCTTTAATTATAAAGTTCGTGTCTTTAAGTTAATTGAGTCGTATTTGTTAAACACTTTCCACATATTCCCTGTGGAGACGACCTTACTTACCCTTACACAATAAAGGCTGCTAAGACCGATATAATAACTTGTTTTTGATCGAGTCTCGACAACCAGATCAAATGGCACCATTGCCGGGGAATTAGTGCGCTTAGTGTTACATAGTTTTTATTTGCTTTTTCTTAAAAATTTATAAAAAAACTCAAAAAGATTTTGCTTTTCTGTTTTTATTCCCTTTTATTTTTTTATTGTTCATTATTATGCGAGGTATTTTATGTTTTCTTGTTTGTAGGTAGCTACTACGTTAATGCATACAAGATTTTCAGGAAGTACCTCACCACTGCAATTTGATCCAGAAATCGAGAAGACTACAAGAGCGAATCGTGTGTTTCAAAAAGAATCAACTTTAAGGACTTCTCAAATTCGTAGTCAAACAAGATCGGAAGAAGGTACATCATCAGCAACAGCTCATCGGATATTAAGCAGACTTTCAAGAACACCCAAAAGTAACCAGTCAAGAATGATGGACTATCCAGAAAACCAAGGGGTACCATAACCCAACCAACCTTTGGGAGATATTCCATACCCATGTTCCCTCCAACTGATGATCCTCCACCTCAACCATAACCAGTGCAACCTCAACCTCAGGGGCGATCCCTGTAAATCAAGGTGTGCAAAACCAACCTCTGCCCATGAACTTCCAACCAATGCCAAATTTCTGGGTTCGTAACCCAAGTTTTCAGCATGACATGGAAGAGAGCCATCATAGGAATGAGGACTGGTTTTCAGTCGAAGGAAGTCACCACACTAATTATTTGGAAGAGTGGATTGAAGATCAAGTCGACATGGACGAACCAAACCAATACGATTTTAGGGATTATGGGAACCAACCTGGCTATCGAAACCATCAACCAAATCAGGATCAGGATGGTTATGCTCAACCACCATTCGCAACAACGTTAGAGGTCAACCGTTTAATGGCATACTTGCCAATCTAGGAGTGCAACACTATGTACTAGCACATGGTATGAATAGTCATTTTCGCCCCGCCATTGCCATCAATTAATCTCCTATAGTTTCACCAACAAAAAAGGGACGAGCTTTTGAAGTCCGACCATAATGCTTGGGAATTCTCCCTCACTTCCATGGTATGGCAACCGAAGAACCCTATTTGCATATATCTGAATTTGAGGCATCATGTAGCACCATTGGTTGCCAAGGCTTTTTATCGGATGAAGTTAAATTGGTCCTATTTCAATTTACCCTTAAAGACAAGGCCAAACAATGGTTCCTATCTCTACCATCTGCAAGTATTCACACATGGGTATAATTGCAACAACAATTCTTGGATGAATACTATACTTCTCAAAGGACAAGTGATGCAAGATGAGCCATTCGAGGATTTACACAACAATCAGGTGAACAGTTCCATAAAGCTTTTCACCAACTCAAAGAGATGCTAAGAACTTGTCCACATCATGGCATAGCTAAGTGGGAGTTGATTTTAGCATTCTATGATGAGCTATCACCGGAGGATGCTAGAGATGTAAATTCCATAAGTGCAGGAACCTTCATCTTAAACCATGTGGATGATGATTGGGATATTCTTGAAAGGATGAGCGTAATCTCCAAGAAGCGTGCACAATCAAGCCGAAGGTCAAGGGGTGCAAACATAAAGATGGTGAATGATCATATGGCCATGGATAGAATTGCGGTTCTAGAAAGAGAATTTGCAAGCCTTAAAGTTGGAAAGAGTGGTGTGGCTAACATATCTAGTGATTATGAAGTGTGTTACATGTGTAATGACATCGGCCATACATCGGTTACATGCTACTTGAATTTGGGGAAGAGTGAAAGTGTACATCAATTACAAGGCCAAGGAGAAAGGAAGACATACGACATGAATTCCAACATTTATCATCCCGGCCTTAGAAATCACCCAAATCTTAGATATGGTAACAACACTTATCATCTCGAAACTTAGAAATCACCCAAATCTTATATATGGTAACAATACTAATCAACTGAATCTTCCTTTTCAGGTACCAAATCAAGGAAGCAACCAATATCAAGGCCAACAACAAGAATACAATCAAGGTGGTTATCAAAGGAACAACTACAATCAAAGAAACTACCAACAAGGCGGTCAATATAATCAAAGAAATTAACAACATCAACAAGGTGCTTCTACTAACAATGGCAATGACAATGCAACTTTGTTAGCAATTCAAGACCTCGCAAAGGAGATGAAAGAGCTTAAGCAATTCAAAGAGGTTCAAGAAAAGACCAATGAGGCCATTGCCAAGAAATTGGGGCAATTAGCCGAACAATTGTCCGAACGAGAACCGGGGAAGCTTCCAAGTGATACAACAAAAAACCCTCAACATCAAGCCTCAAGTTCAAAGAATATGCAAATCAATTCGGTTAGTATTGTTCCTAAATATAAATTTATTGATTATGAATTAATCTCTACTCCTCAAGTAGTTGTAGGTAACGAGAAGGAAGTAGATGAAGAAGAAGGAAGTGACCCGGGAGAACCAATCATTCCCATTCAAGTTGAGAAATTTAAAATTAAAAGGGTACTTTTAGATTATGGAGCCAGGGTGAGCATCCTCCTAGGGAGTTTGTATGACCAATATGACTTTGGTCCATTACATGAAACTGACAAAACAGTAGTGTTGGCCGATTCAACATAGAAACAACCCCGGGAAATGGTCAAGGATGTGATAATCAAGCTAGGAATTTTACTACCCGGTGGATTTTATGGTGCTTGATTATACACCAGTAAGGACAGATGAACAGCCAAAGGTAATTTTAGGTCGACCATTCTTGGCAACAACCGAAACTCAAATCAATTGCCTAGATGGAATTATAGACATGACATTCAAAAACCGTAAGTTGTTCTTTAATGTTTTTTCAAAATCAATTACATATATAGTTAACAATGATTGTATTGTAACATATGCTACTAATGGGTGTGCTCCTCCTTACATTTCACATGTAAGCGAGGACATCACCAAGAAAAATGGTTTTGATCCTAACAGTTTTGAGCTTGAGAATGTGGAAAAGGATGAAAATATGAAGGTGGAGCCACCAAAGAATAAAAAACCAAAACGAAAGGTAAAGATGGGTAAACCACCGGATCATAAGAATTCAAGGATTAAAGAAGCAATGTTTGGCCAAAGCTTGAGTGAACAAGAGAATCTATCAAGCCTAGAGAAGCATTTATTTGAAAAGAAGTTCGGAGAGAAGCACCCAATACGACCACCATAAGTGGTCTCAGGTAAGGTCTGGCTGAAGACCTAAAACTTAGCGCTTACGGGAGGCAACCCGAGAACTTTGTGGGTGTGTTCACTAGAAACCCTCATGAGACTACAACTCATCCACTCGGGTCTACCGAGGGGTTAAAGGCTTGTTTCATATGCTAAATGCAACCGTGATTCCTACGAAAGTGAGTTTTAATTCTTTTATTTTTCTTTGTTTTTTTCTTTGGTTTGTTTTGTGTTTTCTTTTGATAGTCAATCAGGAGACGTAAGCACTCAAGTGTGGGGAGGCACAAGTCGGTTGATGAAGGCTTCTGATAATGATTGTGATCAAGTTCATGTGCTCTTTCCATTGCTTTGGTTTTGAACAATATTCTTTTCGTGCTTTCGTTGAAATTGATTGATCATATGTTAGGATATGACATACTAGTCTCTCTTCGCAATGAATTGTCTTGATTAGCAATGATAGGAATGAAATTAAGAATCTACTACCCTATGTTATGAAAATACCAATTGTGACTAACATACATTGAGGACAATGTATCTCAAGTGTGAGGATGAGGGAAGAATTGAAAAAATTGAACCTTTTTGAAAAAATTAAACCTTTTTGAAAAATAAATCTTTTAATAAGCTTAATTATGCATGAGACCAAAAATTTTCTTCATACATGGTTAATTATCACTTGTTTGTGTATGTATAGATCTCTTGAAATTCTTGTTGTGAAATTATAGTAAGCCACTCCCCATCATGAGCTTTTATAAAATTAGGTAGAATTCTTAGAAGGCATAACAAACCGGATTGTAGATGACATATATGCTTCATATTTTTAACCCTTTCCCACCATTTCCATGATAATTTGAGTCTAATTGAGCAATTCATAGCATATGTTAATTTGCTTTATATTTTTGCAAAATAAGGGAGACCATAATGTGCATTTAAGTTAGAACTCGTGTAATTGATGCTTGTTAAGATCATGAACCAACATGTGCATGAATGTGATAGAGGCATTAGAAATAAACCATTTGTTGAACCTTTTCTTTTAAATTCCATACCTTGATAAATTTCTTTTAGACACCATGTTGAGTGTTAACTTGTCGTTTGAATAACCCAACACAATAAGCCTATAAAGCCTTAGCCTTTTATGAAACATAGGGTGATGAAATCCAATTCATGACTTGTCTAGAAGTGTCTTTTAAGTGTTAGTCTAATAACAGTACGTATGATTTGAATTTGGTTATATAGATATATATATGTATAAAAAAGAGAAAAAAAAAGAAAGAAGAAAAGCTAAATATGAGGTTAAAATGACCAAAATATGAAGCAACAAAAATAGTGTGAGAATTCGATGATATTAATGCAATTAGATGATAGGGATTGATAAATAAGACGTCTAGCATGTTAAATTGGAATTCATTCATCATTACCCACTCTTAAATCCCTTTCTATCCCACCTTAAATCTTAGCCTAACATTATAACCCATGAAAGACCTCTTGATTTATGTATTATATTGTGTTAATTGATGGCGATATGATTAATATACGAGCTTATGATGAAAATGTACATTCTTGGTTTGAGAGTTCCAGATATACTAGTATATAATCACTAGTCCACAAAATAAACCGAGAGGAGTGTTCATTGTGAGGAATATGAATGCATGAATGTTTAAAGCAAAAGGTGAGTTATGCCAACTAAAGATTCTAAGTTTAAAACATAAGTAGTATTACATGTTGGGTTGTGAATCTTACATGATGAAAGTTAAAACTAAATATGCCTTGGGACCTTAACTTATAAAAAGTTATGATAGTTTAGCATGTTTGATTAAGTAAAGTGAATTGTGCAAATAAGTTTTTTTGAAGATAAACAAAAGGTTAAGTGTGGGGATGTGATCACGAGTCAATATTTTAGTGTTTAATTGATCTAAATGCTTTATTTTACATCGTTAATATTGTAGAACAAGTTAATTTTGTTTATGTTTTGATTCATAGGTGTTTGGAGCTTAAAGTAGCTTAATTGGAAGCAAAAGAAGCAAAACATGAAAGTTGAAGGACTTAAGATGTAAATACCAAAATATGGGAAAAAAAGAGGTCAAGAAAGAGACCCGGCGTATGATACTTCGGGTTTGGGCGTATCATACACCGGGCGGCGTATGAGGCGGCGTACGGGCGGCGTATGAGGCGGCGTACGGGTGGCGTATCATTCACCGAACGGCGTATGAGGCGGCATATTGGTGGCGTATTTGACAAAAGGAACAGAAAGTTGGGCTTATGGGCGGCGTATGAGGCGGCGTATCATATGCCAGTGGGCGTATGATACGCCGATGGCCTAACAACATCCGGATTTTTTGGATTTTCAAGTTATTTAAATAAAATCAACCCTAATTCGATCTAGAACTTCTTGGAGACAAAAAGTGACGAACTTTAGTTGATTTTTGGTGATCCAAGGCTCCCAAATCATCCACAAACATTCTCCCATTCAAGGTCGAAGGCATAATGAAAATGATGTATGGCTAGGTCTTTCTTGATTGCTTTCGGGTGGATAGTTCTTTACAAGTGATATGGTTAGTCATGCTTAGGGTTTTTATGTTAGACATTTTGTGATTAAATGTAATTGAGGGTTTTGATTGAGTTAAACAATTTGTTTTTAAAGAAAGTTATTTTCTTTATCATGAGTTTTTGGTTTTCTTGCATCATTAGCTCATTGAGAGTAGTAGCTAACTTGATATAGATGAATTGGTAACCTTGTGAATTAACGATTCTTAAAAGATTGTTCCTTGGTTATCACTTTATGAAAAGCTAAATCTTGAGTTGTGTTATGAAACCCTAAAGTTCACTTGATAACCTATTGATCTTGTAGAACTTGAAACCCGGAAGTGATTATTTATTATTATTTAATCAAATTCATTTCAAAGTTTGTTGCTTTTTGCAAAAGTATTTTTAATTTCATCCAAAGTTTTAATCTTTAACATGAATTGTACTCCCGAAAGCAATCAACAAGAACTTAGCCACGCATGGTCTTCATTGAATCTTCAATCTTGATTATATGATGATCAATGATGATTTGGTGTGTGTTGGGAAGCTTGAAAGCACGTCTAAGCGATTGTTTTAATCCATACAGGGACCTTTTAAGTAAACACACCTGTTCAGACTGACCTTTAACTTCAATGCCAGGAGGTTGTCTCATATAGATCTCCTCATCAAGACTGCCATGTAAGAAGGCTGTCTTGACATCCAACTGTTCTAGCACCATATTATATGCTACAACCATAGCCAATATAATTCTATGGAGGTATGCTTAACAACAGGAGAAAATATCTCATTATAGTCTATCCCAGCCCGTTGAGTAAAGCCTCTTGCAACTAATCTTGCCTTGTACCAAGGACCTTCACCTGACATGCCCTCTTTGATCTTAAACAACCACTTACAGTCCACCAACTTATGACCTTTTGGTCTATCAACCAACATCCAAGTTTGGTTCTTCATTAAAGAATTCATCTCATCGCTTATGGCCTCTTGCCACTTATCTTTATCAGGTGAAACCATCATATCTTCATATGTCACTGGTTCACATGAACTCTCCTCCTCTGCAAACACTAAACACATAGACAGAAAGATCATCTCTGTACCTGGCAGGCTGGACAATTAGCCTTCTGGGTCTGTCAGCAACAATGTTATGATGAGCTGGTTGAGAATGATCAACTGACCTTTGTGAGCTTTCAAGCTTATCAACATTAAATCTATCACTTTGCATCTTATTTCCTGGGAACTCCACCTCAACTTGGGCACCCTTACTTATATCTTCCCTACTCACTGATTTAGTCATCACATTTTTATACATGACACTTTCATTAAAGATTACATTTCTGCTAACAATAACCTTTGGACTGTCATTGTCCAATCTCCATAGCTTGTAACCTTTGACTTCATCAGGGTATCCAATCATCACACACTTAAGTGCTCTGAAGTCAAGTTTGCCCTGATCTGCATAAGAATAAGCTAAACACCCAAACACCCTAAGATTTTCATAGTTTGTGGGAGATCCTGACCATCTTTCCATTGGCACCATCATCTCAATTGCTGAGGATGGAGTTCTATTTACAGTATACACTACTGTCTATAAAGCCTCAGCCCAGAAGCTTTTTGGTAGGCCTGACCCTATTAGCAGACATCTGACTCTCTTTAGCAGAGTTTTGTTCATCCGTCCTACTAACCTATTTTGCTGGGGGGTTCTAGGAACTGTCAAGTGCCTATCTATTCCACATGACCTACACAAGTTGTTACACTCCCCATTGAAAAATTCTAAACCATTATCTGTCTTTATCTTCTTTATCTTTCTTTCAGTTTGGTTTTCAACTAACACCTTCCACTCCTTGAACTTTCAAATGCCTCAAATTTGTACTTTAGATGAACACCCACACACACCTTGAGTAATCATCAATTATTGACAAGAAGTAAGAAGCTCCACCTAGTGACATGTTCTTTGGTAGGCCCCTACAAGTCTACATGTACATAGTCCAGTACACCTCTGGTTCTATGTATACCTTTTGAGAACTTGACCCTCTACGCCTTTCCCATAATGCAGTTTTCACAAGTGCCAAACTCACAACTACTAAGGTTGCTTATCACACATTGTCTCTTTAACTCCTGTAACCCTTGATGACTAACATGACCTAATCTTCTGTGCCATAACATGGCATTTGAACTTTCTACTACATCCGCTGTTGAGACAGGTTCAATTGCCACTTCCTCATCCAAGGTGTATGTGTTATTTCCTCTACGTGTCCCTGATAGAACTACTAGTGACCCTTTTACAATCTTGGCTTTCCCATCTCTTAGACTTTCAAACACACCTAGGGATATCAAATTCCGTTTTAACTCAGGAAAGTATCTTACACCATGTAGATCATCCGTGGTTTCATTTTCTAACTTGATCGATATAACACCAATGCCTTTAAACAGAACAAGGCCTATGACCACCTAAATGGACCAGACCATAGTCCTTCAACGCCAATTCATGAAAGAATTCCTTGTGAGGAGACATATGATAAGAACACCCAGAGTCCAAAATCCATACCTGCTGAGATCGGCATTGGACACCATGAGTACATCGGCACTCTCATAACCATCTACAGGGTCATCTTGGGAGCAGTTGTTTTGGTTCTTTACTTTAGCGTACTTAGCCTTCTTCCTTTTCCATTCTGGGCATTCTCTCTTAAGGTGTTTGTCTGAATTACATACAAAACACCTCATTTTTCCCTTAGACTTGGACTGTGGTCTGACATTCTTGTTCTTGTTTAGTCTTTGTTCAGATCTTCCCCTCACAACTAGACCTTCTGAGCCATCTTCCTTCATGTCACCCTTTTTGTGCAACTCCTTAGAGTTCATCACTGAGACTACCTCTTCCATTAAGAAGCTCTCCCTTCCAAACATCAAAGTATCTACAAAGTGCTCATAGGAGACAGATAGCAATGATAGAAAGATTATTGCTCTATCCTCATCATCGATCTCTACTTCAATGTTCTCAAGATCCAACAGGATCTTATTGAACTCATCAATGTGGTCTTCGAGTGATTTACTAGTGGACATATGGAACATGTACAATCTTTTCTTCAGATACAAGTGATTAGCCAGTGACTTTGTCATGTATAATCCCTCTAACTTCTTCCGCTCACCCCCTGTTGTTGTTTCTTTGGACACTTCTCTAAGAACCCTATCTCCACGTCTTAAAATAATCACACTATGAGCCTTTTCCATTACTTCCTTCTTCTCTTAATCCGACATCGTCGCCGGTAAACCGGCTTCCCCTTTCAACGCATCGACCACTCCTTGAAGAACCAATAGCGCCTTCATCTTTAATCACCATAGGCTGAAGTCGTTCCATCCGTCGAATTTCTCGATGTCAAACTTTGCTAAGTTCACCATCCTTCAATCTGTATTCGTCCTTCTTTGTTGATCAAGCCGTAGCTCTGATACCAATTGTTGTAAGTATTGTGGAATTAGAAAACAAAGATACTCAAGATCAAAAAGATTATTTCACTGCAATGATATTGATTACAAGAGAATAGAATGGAAACTGAACTAACTGATCCCAAAAACTCATTAGCCTTCTTATCTAATTGACTAAACAAGAAAATAATGAACTTCTAACAACCTCACATTACACTATGACACTTAAACCCCTTACAATATGAACTTTCTAATTCTAGTCCCTCAACTAATGAAAAACTATTCAAAACCAACAATATGTCAACAAGAGCTTGACACACAAACTACACATTGCATCATCACTATATAACACTTGAGTTTAACGATATGGCAGGTAAGTCACATTATAAGATATTGCATCTTGCTGTGTATTAAGATTTTAATCTAATATCATTATCCATATTATCTTAGTTTTACATAATAATAAGACCTATGTAGGCCAATATCAACTCATATTTAACAGGTTTTGGGTAATTATATATTTAACTCTTGTTAGTTTATACACATTTTTAATGTTATATCAATAATTCTAACCAAGTGTATTTATGTGCAAGGGCATTATTGATGACATATATATAAGGTAAGGAATAATCGGTCTACACAAGTGGTGAAACAACGATGCGTACGTAGATTTAATGTCATTTAAGGGATGACCATGAATTCACATGTAGCAAGGCAATTCACAATGATGGTCCCAATCTTTAGGGTGAGTACACCAAGATCATTCCACACCCTTCGGTTTAAGCACAACTCTTCTTTTGATACTGCTCTTGATTTTTATCTCATATTAAAATATCTTCAAATGATATCACTTTACACGGATTTTAATTTTGTAAAATATTTGTAATATTTATAAAATATCTAAAGGAAATGATTTCGTTTGATTATAATTATACTTATGCACATCTTATTATTATTTTAGAATATTTTTGTGATCGTTTTGATCTTTCTCATTCCATGTCACATTTGCTTTGTCAGTAATCATCTTGATTTGCATGCATCATGTCTTAGTTTTCTTCTATAGACTTTGAGGTTTATATATGTGTGATTACTTGAGTGTTTAGTGGCATGTGATAGGGAACGGATGTTAACTCGTGTTTATTACGATAACCCGTTAACTCAATAATAACCTTTGATTTAATATTAAATATTAGAGATTTCATTTGAAAGGCTAATATTAGATGAGGGGTAAGATGTTCATTTCTGTATAGCTCCTTTTTGGCCAAATCAGGTTAATTTTCTCTCCATCTTCCCTAACACCGACAATGGCAGCAAAGATGGGTTCTCCACCCTAAGGCCTAAACCACCACCATCTTCCCCACAATCAACCATACCCAGAGCCGACTCTTCTTCAACATCACAAAACTCCATAAAGATCATCCAACACCAACACGTCATCAGCTGCACCAACAAGCACCACCATCTTCGGCATCATTCACCACCGTCAACTACCCTCTAGTGGCTACCGAGTCATCTTGCTTCATCCTTCAATTCATTTTGATTTTCTGTAAGTTTTCATGAATTTTAGCTTTCTTCTTTCTTCATCCTTTGTTTCAAGAAGTTAATTGTCATGATCTGTCGGCGCATTGGTGGTGGTAGATCTGGTGATAAAATGACGATGGTGGATTTGAGATATGGTAGATGAAACTTGATTTCTACAGTTCGAATTGGGTTTCTAGATCTAATGGAGAAGATAAACAATTGGAATATTTAGAAGAAACTTGATTTTTACAGTTGGAATTGGCGGATTTGTATTTGTTTTTATTTTCTAAATAAGGGCCCTTGTGTTACAGTAACGTAATAGATTATTACATCAAAGTAGTAACCTATATTACATCAATATTTCATCTAGTTCATTTTCTTAAATTATAAATTTTTAATGTAGAGTTTACAATTTGTATTAGTTTGTCGGATCTGGTTTTTTGCGATGAAGTTAGTTTTACATCTATGGTTTTTATATCAGATATGTGTTGTCTACTAAAAATTTTCATTGCTCTGGTGGTTTTGATTGAACTAAGTTTTTTACATTGGTCGTTACAATGAATTTAGTTTGATGTAAGCGTTTGTTACAATGTTATAGTAACAGTATAAGTGTTTGTTACACAAGTCGTTACAGCATAATTGTTCATCACATTGATGTAAGTGCTCATTATACTCATGTAACTGTTTGTTCCAGTGGTGTAGTTTTTAATATAAGTGTTTGTTACACTGGTATTACAACATAATTGTTCATTATATTGATGTAAGTGTTCATTCCACGGAATAAAATTGATTTTTTAGGCAAGACTACAATGGAATTAAAGAGAAAAATATGATTAGATTTATAGTGTAATTTATATAAAAGTATAAAATAGTATAAAAAGTTATGAATGTATAAAAATATAAGAGAGTAAACTTTTTACATAAACAATTAAAATGTAAGAGGTGTAAAATGTTAGTTTGCCCTTTTATATCAAAATAATAAGGTGACACATGTCAACATTCTGTTGCATCGTATTTATATCAATCACTAGACTTTTGTTAATGGGTTATAACAATAAATGTAGTTTAACAACCATTCATTCCCCTAGTGGTATGTATTTGACATATGAAGATTTTTTATCTGCAAATAGTAACATAAATTATTAACTTTTATCATTATTAAAATTAGGGTTAGATGATTTTATCATTGTTATCCAACGTAAGTGTTTCAACTTTCTCTAACACTTTTTTCTTGTTTGATAACTAACAACTTTACATTTTTATATTATGACACAATCCTTCGCATGTTGAGTTCTTTGTGAGTACGAACACAAAGATGCCAACAATGAAGGGGCCGTCGTCTAAACCTCTTTTCCCATGCTCGAGGTCGCAAGAAGTGGTGGTGTGTATGTTATTTTAATTAAAGGCATGCACTAGTTTTTTAAATATTATGATTGCCCATTGATTAGTGTATGTTAGTTCGCCGCCGCTCTTGGGAAAGCATTAGGATATTTGCTACGTAAGATATTTAGTGATTATCTTATATTTCTAGTGGTTATGCTAAGAGGTATCAACAGGGATGGCTTAAAAGTATGCTAAGATAGAGCCCTCCTCAAATGATGTGGATGACAAGTGTTCACGGCAAAAGAAGGGGTGCAGTTTTTGTTATGGAACTGTGTTGAACCCATTTACACCATATCACGGACATGTATATATAGGCCGTTAGATTTTATAAGTGGGAACTCAGTAGCTAAAGCACATGTTTTACTGAGATAGAGAACTAATACTATTAGTAACTAGCATTACGCCCCATGTTGGACGGGGTGTAAAATCGTGAGAAAACTAACGTACCAATGTTGTTGTGATTGAACACGTGTTTGAAGGGACGTTGATAACATACCTAGTTTCATATAAGAAAAATGAATCCCGGAAGTTGTTGAAATACTCGAAACCTTATATAGTAAAGATGAAACACCGCTTGCGGCAGAGGCTTAAAATCATGAAAAAAAGTTTCGTTGAAAACGTCGCCGCGAACATATGCATTGAAGGGGGCATTGATAACATACACTTTATATAAGCCAAAAAAACATGAAAGTCTTTGATAACCATTTGAAACTCTAAACCAAAAACGGCATCTTCATTACGTGTGTTGCGGAAAAATCCTTGATAATTCTCGGAACATCATGTAAAAAAGTAGATCTTTAAAAAAATTCACATCAGAATATTGATAATAGGTAATCTTGTCGCAAGAGAAAAAAGGTAATAAAAGTAAGCACATACAATTTAAGATATTAGAATACATCATATATTAAAGTTGTAAGAAGAAAAGAAGAGGAAACTATAAAAAGAATTATAATGTTAAATCAACTTTAACGACTTGTATGTTTAAGTTTCGATTACTTTTACATTATGAAGCGTAACTCCGTTATAAATGAAATTTATAACGAAATGTAGAGGAAATAAGTAAGTCATAACAACATATTTGAAAATTTAAATGGCAATAAATCTTAAAAGTTATAAGAAAAACAAAAAAATGCCTAGTGGACAAATATTATATATATATATATATATATATATATATATATATATATATATATATATATATATATATATATATATATATATTATATATATATATAAGTATATGATATAAAATATACTCATAGCTAAATTTTAGTAGTCAAAATAAATTTTAGGATCTAAAATAAAATTTTAAAAGTATGCTGATCATGGACATTATTTTATATGATTATTAGTGTGAAACATGTTTACTTTGAGCATGTTATTATTTGTAGGTATTAGAAGGCAAAAATACATGTTTGGGGAGCTTTATAGAAGTATTACAACAAGTGAAAAGACCGAATATGTAATTACGAGAAAGATAGAGTCAAATCAGGCACTAGCGTATCCATCAGCATATCATACGTTGACCATCGTATTCGTCACCATATCCTGGACGGATTTCAAAGAACAAGCATCATACAAACTTACACCCAGTGTATCCTACGCAGGGGAGGCGTATAATACGCAGGTCATTTTGAGATTTTTCTCCCAATTTGAACCCAATCATTAGGGTTTCAAATTAACCTCTCCCCTGCGAATTTTGAACATTTTTAAGGTGATTTGAGAGTTTCTTTCACCACAGTTTCGCCCTAAGTAAGCATCAACAACCTTAATCAAATATTGAAGATTCAAGCATGAATGCATGGCTAAATAATTTGTGACTGCTCTAGGGTGGAGAGTTTTTTTTTATATTAGAGTTTGTGTTAACCACTTTGTGAATGAATGTAATTAAAGGTTTTAAGTGAGTTAAACAATTTGTTTATTAATAAAGTTATTTTCTTTACCTTCAGTTTATGGTTTTTTTGTATCGTTAGCTTATTAAGAAAAATAGACTTAATATAGGTGAGTTGATACCATTGTTAACAAAGGAATCTTAAAAGATTCTTTTGTTGTTATCATTTTAATCAAAACCCATAATCTTGAGTTGTTTTTGTGTAAACCCTAATTTAACATACTAAATGTTGATCTTGCGAAATTTAAAACCTGGAAGTAATTATGCTCTCATTAATTACTAATATATTTTTCAAAGTTTGTTGCTTTCGACAATTGTTGTTCTCCAATTCATTCAAAGTTCACTTTTTGTTCTTAAAAGTCTTTCTCGTATTTTAGTTAAACACTTTTCACCAATTCCATGTAAAGACGATCTTACTTACCTTACACAATAAGATAGCTAAAAGAGGTTAATTAACTTGTTTTTGATTTAGTCTCAAGACTAGATTATATGCATAACTACTTGTACTCTTTAAGGCCTGCTACATGCATTTTAATGTATAATATAATAAGAGTTTCTTGATTTAAAAATATTACTTATATAAAGAGGCGGACTTACATTGAGTTGAGGGGTAGCCTCCGCTACCCCTCAACTTTTTATGGGTAGTGTAAAAAAAATTACAGTTTTATATAAAAAGAAGAAAAAAGAATTTACGGTTCTACGTTACCTCTGAGAAAATATTACGTTACTCTTAATTTTTTTTAAACTCAACACTTCATAGAAAGTTTTATATAAAAATAATCTTACATTTTATAAACAACTTTACATATTATAAAAACATAAATAACTAATAAGACCAAAATACCCAGTAGTACAATACAATATTAATTAACAAGCTGAAAATAAAATAAGTCCAAACAAGAGTAAACAACTTAAAAAGCCTAACTAATTAGCCCAAATACCCATAATACAATCAAACATAAATCTTAAAATAAAAAAAAACCGTTCATCGGCCCATGCCCCCATCGACCCTTCGTCCCTTCGCACAGGCCACAACTACTCAGCCACCATCCACCCACACCGCCGATCACCCCATGTCCCCACCACCGCCGGCCGTCCGGCCGACCATCGTTGAACAACCGCTTGCTGCGGCGGTCCTTGTCACGGCCCACATGTGATCTTTTACCATAGTTAAATCAGATTACAATGCATAACTACTTGTACTCTTTAAGGCCAGCTACATGCATTTTAATGTATAATATAATAAGAGTTTCATGATTTAAAAATATTACTTATATACAGAGGCGGACTTACATTGAGTTGAGGGGTAACCTCCGCTACCCCTCAACTTTTTATGGGTATTGTAAAAAAAATTACGGTTTTATATAAAAAGAAGAAAAAAGAATTTATGGTTCTACGTTACCTATGATAAAATATTAAGTTACTCTTAATTTTTTTAAACTCAACACTTCATAGAAAGTTGTATATTTTATAAAAATAATCTTACATTTTATTAAAAACTTTACATATTATAAAAACATAAATAACTAATAAGACCAAAATACCCAATAGTACAATACAATGTTAATTAACAAGCTGAAAATAAAAATAAGTCCAAACAAGAGTATACAACTTAAAACGCCTAACTAATTAACTCAAATACCCATAATGCAATCAAACATAAATCTTAAAATAAAAAACACCATCCATCGGCCCATGCCCCCATCTACCCTTCGTCCCTTCGCACAGGCCACAACTACTCAGCCACCATCCACCCACACCGCCGATCACCCCACGTCCCCACCACCGCCGGCCGTCTGGCCGACCATCGTTGTCACACCCCAACCTTAGCGGCGGAAACGTCGAGATGTGAGGGTTAAGATTGTTCTTGCTACACAACGCTAATTTAAAATGACAATATTATTACATATCAATATTCATGACATATATTTAAGAAATAGAACATGTTCAAACATCCAACAATACATAAGATTCCAAAGTTACAAAATGATAAATGTCTTTTATTTTAGTCTAGGTTCAATCCTAGATGTAAGTAAGTCTTCAAAATATGCTAAGCAGTATCATTTCCTGAAACATGTTAAAAATAAAGGTCAACATAATGTTGGTGAGTTTTCATAGTTTTCATACATAAATATATATAAAAGATGGCAATTCATGTCATATGTTATTGAATAAACTAAATAAAAATGGATGAACAAATGTAACAATCAAACCTTGACAGATTACAAGATTACCGGATTAAACGATTAGCTAAGTGTATTTGGTTTTCATAGTGATCAAGAATACGACACTAAGAGCCAAATAGGCTTGTCAGGCCCATAGATCTTTGACGTCGCCAGGCTAGCAATAGTTAATGATTGTATAAAACAGGAGTCATCACATGATACTTACAAGTGTTCAAATAACCATGACAAATAAGATGAATTGCACGAGTGATTACAAGATTCAAAACGGGTTTACAAGTGTATTTATAATAAGTTTAACATGTTTCACCCCAAAAGTATGAAAATATATAAAAGGGGTATGAAAACTCACATGGATAATAAGGATGACAGATAATAAGTCTCGAATATAATGCCGAAAATACGTTAACGATCAACCTAAATGAAATATCGTATTAAGTTATTCATGGTGATTTTGGTATTATATTTATAAACCATTTGTCCATGATTTTCATGTTATTAAATAGATGTAATCTATCATTATTTTGGTAATTAAATGGTTTAAATAAGAATTTTAGTAATTAACACTATTAATAAAAGTTATACTTTTACTATTAAATGATTATTATTTACTATTTAAATAAAATAGTAATTTATAGATTTAAATGATTTAAATGGTTATAATAGTTGAAATGAGTGTATATTTTAAATATGTACATATTTATTTACTTTTATAAAATAAGTATAAATAACTGTAACTTTATTTTGTCATAATAAAGGATTTATTCAAATAAAATTTACTAAGAATTAGGTTGAACTCATTTCGATATAAGATTATAAGTAAGGGTATTTTGTACAAATTAAAATAAAAGAAAAAGGAAATTTCTTAATTAAAATTTTTAGAAATTTTAAGAGAAAATGATTTTATGTAATTTATGATTAAAAATGAATTTTATTTGATAAACAATAATTTTTAGAATGTTTCTGAAATTTAAAAGTTATTCCAAGCCCTTTTAAAAAATAATGGCAGGGGCCCGGGTCGAACCCGGGACCTCCTGCCCAACAGTGTATGTTCTTAACCGGTTGGGCTAGGCC
This sequence comes from Flaveria sonorensis, assembly GCA_025506505.1. Taxonomy (NCBI): domain Eukaryota; kingdom Viridiplantae; phylum Streptophyta; class Magnoliopsida; order Asterales; family Asteraceae; genus Flaveria; species Flaveria sonorensis. Next base: position 51,760,440 of record CM046436.1, read on the forward strand.
TTGAATTTTGTTATGAATAGAAAACAAATAAGAAAACTTGTTTAAATCCGAAATCCTCAATTTTGCCAAGAACCCTAATTTGAAAATGAAGAAATTGATCAACAATTCAAAGTTGATAATGGAATTAGCCTTAGGGCTTTTGTTACCCACCTCAAATCGAGTTGATTCACATGCTTAATTACTTGTTTTGATGTAAGATTCGCCCGGTACACGTTCGAATAAGTTCGGTTGTGGTGTCGATTGATAATGGTGTGGGTGTGTGTTCTTCGAGTGAAATTGAGCTTACAGAGAGGTTAGGAAACCCATTCCGAGTATAAGCCCTCAAATTTATAGGTCCAATTTGGTCGGTTTGATACTCAACGGCTATGGTGTTTAAGTCGGAGGTTACAGGTCGAATTCAACAGATTAAATGTTGTTTTAGGTGCAATTGATGCTACCAATAACTTCGAAATGATTACCCGAACGTTTATGTTTGTTTAATTTGATTGTTATAATGATTTAAGTGTATAACGGCTTTGAGGTTCTATTGTTATCCGGTTTCAGTCGAAACCGATGTTAAGGAATCAACTTTAATAGTGTTTAAGGTTCGAAACTGGTGTATAATGGTAAATAGAGTGGTTTAATTCGATTATGATGGATGATTTTCGAGGGTTTGAGGTGGCCGGACTCTCGACCGGAGTTGGCCGGAGTACATGGCCGGAAAAACGGGGATGGGGTTGGGTTTAAAGAATATTACACCTTGGTCCCTGTACTTTATCTTTTATCAAATTAAAACCAAAGTTTTAGTTTTAATTTTAAACAATTTACAGCTTTAGTCCCTCTGGTTTAAAGTTTATTATTTCATGCACAAACTTATTATTTACAAGTTTTTAAATTATAAAACTTATTTGTTTTCATTTATTTCAAAATTAAACACTTGACAAGCTTATTATTTTTATTATTACCTTTATTATTATTATCTTTATTAATTATTTTCATTGTTCATATTATTATTATCATTATTATTAATATTATTATTGTTATTATGATTATTATTATTATTGCCAATATTAATTATCCAACATTTAATTACATCAAAATTTTACAAACGAATCCTCGTAATTGCATTAATAACAATCAAGTCCTTTACAAGAGATAATGACGGTTAACACACGTTAAATAAAAAAAATACGAGAGGTCACAGTCTTCCCAACTTTAAGAAATTTCATCCCGAAATTAAAGACAAGACTAAACAAAAAGATAAGGGTATTTCTTTCTCATATGGTCCTCACATTCCCAAGTGAACTCAGCTCCACGTTTGTTTTCTCAACGGACTTTGACGATCGGTGTAGTAGATGTACGGGTCTTCTTCAACGTTCGGTCCATAATCTCGACAGGTTTCTCTACGAAATGTAATGACTCGTCAATTTGTATTTCCTCCAAAGGAACATGCAAATTTTCATCAGCTAGGCATTTTCTCAAGTTTGAGACATGGAAGACAGGATGAACCCCACTAAGTTCATAAGGTAGTTCCAGTTTGTAAGCCACTTTCCTAATTCTTTTCAGAATTTTGAAAGGTCCTACAAAACGTGGGGCTAACTTACCCTTCTTCCCAAAGCGAGCAACACGCTTCCATGGAGAGACCTTAAGAAGAACCATGTCATCGACTTGGAATTCCAACGGTTTGCGTCTTTTATCGGCATAACTCTTTTGATGACTTCTAGCCACCTCAAGGTTATTTCGGATTTTGGAGACTTTGTCGGTTGTTTCTTGAATAAGTTCAGGACTAGTAATGAAATTTTCACCAATGTCAGTCCAACAGATCGGAGAACGACATTTACGACCATATAAAGCCTCGAATGTTGCCATCTTGATACTCGAGTGATAACTTTTGTTATAGGAGAATTCCGCTAACGGTAGATGCGTATCCCAGTCACCACCAAAGTCAAGGACACAAAGACGTAGCAAATCCTCAAGGGTTTGAATTGTTCGCTTGGTTTGACCGTCCGTTTGAGGATGGTAAGCCGTGCTTAAATCCAGTTGAGTACCCAAGAGTTCTTGCATAGAAGATCAGAAGTGTGAAGTGAAACGAGCATCACGATCGAAGATAATATGCAACGGCATGCCATGACGACTCACAATTTCATCGATGTAGATACGAGCCAATCTTGAAACCTTGTAAGTGTCTCGTATTGGTATGAAATGTGTCGTTTTGGTCAAGCAGTCAACAATCACCCATATACTATCATGGCCACGAGAGGCACGTGGTAACTTGGTTACGAAATCCATGGCTATATGTTCTCATTTCCATATAGGGATTTCGGGTTGTTCAAGTAAACCACTAGGCAGTTGATGTTCAGCTTTGACTCTTGCATATGTGAGGCACTTAGAAACATAAAACGCAATATCTTTCTTCATTCCTGGCCACCAATATTGGCCACGCAGGTCCATGTACATCTTATCGGAACCAGGATGAATAGAATATCGGGTTTGATGAGCTTCGTTCATGATGAAGTGACGGAGATTATCACGATTCGGGATCCAAAGTCGATTCAAAAAGTACCACATGCCATTCGGTTTTGTCTCCAGTTGTGACCGAATGTTAAACACCAAATCTTCATCTTTCCCTTCCTCGGTTAACGCCACTTGTTGAGCCTCGTGGATGCACAACTGGAGATCACTATCAATCCTTGTGTTTTGAAGCATGATAGTGGCCTCGTTAACATCCACACGAATCTCAGTGTCAAACTCCCCTAATGTGTCAAACCATTGCCTTCGATCTCGGATTTCTTGAAGCGAGATAGTCATGTTGTGGATCTTACGACTCAGCGCGTCGGCTCCAACATTCACCTTTCCAGGATGATAGCGAATGTCACAGTCGTAGTCGCTAATCAGTTCAACCCAACGTCTCTGCCTCATGTTGAGATCCTTTTGATTGAACACATGCTGGAGACTCTTATGGTCGGTGTAGACTATACATTGTGTCCTATAGAGATAATGTCGCCAAATCTTCAAAGCAAATACCACGGCACCAAGTTCAAGATCATGAGTTGTGTAGTTCACCTCATGAACCTTCAATTGCCTTGACGCCTAAGCTATGACCTTGCCTCTTTGCATGAGAACACAACCAAGGCCTTGACTAGACGCGTCGCAGTACACAGTTGATGTAAGGGGTTTAGAATGATGTTTATCATGGTTAAATGGCTAACTTTAAGGTATCTAATGTGCTTAATTATAAGAGATCGTGTTGAATAAGTTAACTACGATGATTTGATGTTTTGTAGGTTAAACGCAATCATTTGATGTGTTTTGAAGAATTCACATGGAAGCTAAATGAAGATCATGATAGATGAGATGATATAGAATTCAATTACGAGAACGTGGCCGTAAACGGGGAGGAAAACGGAATCCGAACGAAGAAGTTATGAAGAAAACAAGAATCAGAAAAAGCTCCCTAGCGTAACCTACGGTGTAAACATGACCTACGGTTCATCAGTTAAAAAATTGAGCAGAAAGCCTCTAGCGTAACCTACGGTGTTCAAGTGACCTACGGTACGTGATGTGCTGAAATCACTTATAAGACGGAAAAATTAGGTTTTCAGGGCTAGCTTTCATTCCAAGCCGTCCCCAAGCCCTAGGAACGACCCCAAGTGATCCAAAAGGCTCCCGGAGGTGATTTCAAGTATCAAGATCTTGTTTTAATCATTCGGTTTGAATCTTTAACATTAGATACAATGTTTGCATTCGATTTTGATTCGTTTTTCGTTTCGATGTCTGGCTAAGCCACCCGTGATCTTCTCCGGGTGTTAGGGTTTATAATATGACTTGTTCTTGATGGTTTTGGTTGAGTTAATGTTTGAACACGGTAATTTAAGCCGAGTAACATTATTTATTGTTTAGAGATTCTAAAATACGTGTGTTACTTTCAATTCAGTTGTTCCTGTTTGATTGTTTTAGATTTCTTTTCATCTGGAAACATCAATTTTGGATGGGGTTGGGTAATACAAACGTAGGATATGATTCGAGTAGTTCATTAACAACAGTCTCATTCAATCTGTTGTCTTTAACCAAATCAACCTGGTTATGTCTATGTGACCACTTTTAACTATCAAAGCAAGTCTAAGTTATAAACCTAAACCTAGAGAGGATTACTCTTTCCCATCATTGTTTACAATCAATTTCACTTTTCAACTTCAACTACTTTTTGCAATTTAGTTAATTTACAAGTATTTTCAATAAAGCTTTCAACTTTACGAATTGAACCACACTTTCCACATATTCCCTGTGGATCGACCCGACTTACCCTAGCTATCTTAGGTGAAGTTTGGACCGTTATAAATTGTTTTTGATTAGGCCTGACAACCCGCATCAAAATGGCGCCGTTGCCGGGGAATTAGTGCGCAAAGTGTTTCGCTTGATTTTTAGTTTCTTTTGCTTATTTTATTTATTCTCTTTTCTTTGTTACGCTAGGTGTGCTTGTGTGTGCAGGTGACAGCTCCGTGCATGCATACCCGGTACGCAAGGAACAAATCTCCGTTAGTGTTTGATCCCGAAATTGAGAAGACCGCTCGAAGAAATCGAGCACAATCCAGAACAAAAACTCAATCAACAAGTGTAGTCAAAGAGTGTAAGATGGAAAACTCACCACCACCATTTAACCAAAATCCACCTAATGACCAACCACCAAATCCACCACAAAACCAACCGCCACCAAACCAACCCAATGACCCATTATCATATCCGAATTTACAACCACAAAACAACCCACAAAGACAAAATCCACTCGCTAAAAACCAGCCACCTCAAAGACAAAATCCCTACCCTCAACCAAGACAGAACCCCTACCAACAAGAACATCCTAGATAGAATCCGAGACAGCAAAGGGGTTTTAACAGGTTTGAAGATGAAGAAGAGAGATTTGAGAGGTTGAGTATCCATACTTAGGATGATGAGATGGATGGACAGGATGATGGCTATGAAAATGAATATGATGATGAGGAGATTCAATACAATGAACCCAATAACAACCAAGGCCGATACAGACAGAATGAACCACCAAGGCAGCAAAGGCAGAATCAAGGCCGAGGTCAAGGTAGAAGGCAAGAATTTCCTCGGGTGAATCGAAATCCTGGACTTCAACCTTACCAAGCTATCATTCAAGGGGTTGACAGCCATTTTCGTCCAACCATAGCTGGAGCGGCATCACCCATAGTTAGACCACAAGTTAGAGGGAGGTCCTTCGAGATTAGATCTAACAGTCTGACTATTCTCCCAGAATTTCATGGGTTGTCTAAGGAAGAACCTTATTTACATCTGAATGAGTTTAGTGCCATCTGCGAGACCATTGTGGCGCAAGGCTTTACACAGAGGAAGTGATGTTGGTCTTATTCCAATTTACATTAAAAGGAAATACGAAAAAGTGGTTCCACTCACTACCTGCAGCTAGCATTTATACCTGGGAACAAATGCAGCAAGCCTTTTTAGAGGAGTATTATACCCCGCAGAAGACTAGTGAGGCAAGAACCGCCATTCGGACATTCAGTCAACAACAAGACGAGCCATTTCATGAGGCTTGGACAAGGTTCAAGGAGTTGTTAAGAACCTGTCCACATCACGACATTCCCCAATGGGAACTGATTTCCTCTTTTTATGATGGGTTATCTGCTGAAGATGTGCGAGATGTAAACTCAACAAGTGCAGGAACGTTCATGACAAATACTGAAGATGATGACTGGGAGTTACTAGAACGGATGAGTACACATTCAAAAAGACAAGCTCAGTCTCGTAGGAAATCGAGGAATGCAGTTGATGATTCGGATAGGAGGGCTTCAAGGTTGGGTCAGTCGGCAGGTAAGGCTGCAGTGAAGGCCATAAGCTCTTTTATTATATGCCAGGGATGTGGTGAAGCTGGACATACTGCTAGAGATTGTCTAGAGTTTGATGAGGGGTTGGAAGAGGTGAGTTATGTACAGGGTGATAGGCGGCCATACAACAATACCAACAACAATACCTATCATCCCGGTTTAAAGAATCACCCAAATTTGAGGTATGGTAATCCTGACAATCAGTTGAACCCAAATTTTCAAGGTAATTCACATCCACAATACCAGAACAGATCAATGGATCAAGGTGGTCAGTTCAATCAGGGAAGCTATAACAGGGGTGGTCAGAGGAACTACCAGAATAACCAAGACCATGGTGGGCCAGGAGGAAATGCAGAGCCACAAACAAGGAACTTCTAGAGTTTATGAAAGAGATGAAGAAATCTAATGAGATTCGAGACAAGAGTCACGAGGCTTTGACCAAGCAAGTTAGTCAACTAGCAGAAGAAGTGGCAGCTCTTAGAAAAGATTCGACCAAGCTACCAAGTGATACGACCATGAACCCACAACATCAAGGGACAAACATAAAGAACATGAGAAATGTCCACGTTAATTCAGTTAGTATTCTTCCGAATTCTATAATTTTCAATAACGACTTTACTTCTTTTTCAAAACAAGTTGCAGGTAAGGAAAATGAAGTCAATGCAGTAGAAGAGAGTGACCCAGGAGCACCCATCATTCTAATCAAAGTGGGGAAGTTCAAGATAAAAAAGGCTCTCTTGGATTATGGGGCAACTGTTAGTATCTTGCCTGGTGAGTTATATGATCAATATGAGTTCGGCCCTCTACAGAAGGTTAACACCACCATGGTGTTAGCTGACTTGACCTGCAAACATCCTCGTGGGATGGTAAGAGATGTGATAATCAATTTGGGATATTTCTACTACCCGGTGGACTTTATGGTGCTGGACTATGCACCAGTGAGAACAAACGAGCAACCAAAGGTTATTTTAGGTCGACCATTTTTGGCAACTGCCAATGCTCAAATCAACTGTCGGGATGGAACAATTGATATGACATGTAAAACCCGTAAGTTATGTTTTGATGAGTTTTCCAAGTCGATCACTTATTTTATTAATGACAAACTTTTTGAGGAAGATGCGATTCACGTATGTGTTCCGTCCTACCTCTCACATGTAAGTGAGCATATAAATGTTGAGAATGGTTTTAAGTATGATAGGGCTAAGCAGGTGGACTTGAAAGAGTTTGTGGAGTCAAAAGAAAATACAGAGCCAGTGATAAAGATGGAAATAAAGCATGAGAAGCCAAAATAGAAGAAAAAAGTTAGTGACCCACCTGATCCTAAAAATGCTCGAGTTAAGACAACGATGTTCGTTCCATGTTTGGATGACGTTGGGAACCCACTAGATCAACAAAAACAAACAGTTGTAGAACTCTCAAAAGGCAAGCACCACTTTCGACCACCATGAGTGGTGACAGGTATAGTCTGGCTGAAGACCTAAAACTTAGCGCTACTTGGGAGGCAACCTGAGATATTTGTAATGTTTTGTTTTTTTTATGATCTTAGTTGTTTTGAACTTTGTGGGTGTGTTCACTAAAAACCCTCACGAGACTTCACTCGTCCACTCGGGCCTACCGAGAGGTTTAAAAGGCTTGTTGCATATGCTAAATGCAACCGTGATTCCTACAAAAGTGAGTTTTATTATTTTTTTAGTTTTTCTTTTGTCTTTTCAGTTTTAATTAGCAGATGCGAACGTTAAAGTGTGGGGAAGCACATGGAATTTTAGAGGCATATTTGATGATATGCTCGGCCGGTTTACCTACAGTCTCCATATAACAATATTGAAGCACTATCAGATAATCTACCATCAGGTCTAAGTGAACTTTCTTTTACTTTATTTGCTATTTTTATTTTGCACTTGGGGGTATGAAACAACTATGTGATTGGGGTGGAATGATTCTATTGTTTAGGACTATGATAGTTTGTTTAATCATGTTATATTATGTGTTTCGGCATAATGGGTAAAGTGAAATGTAAATGGGGATTGTAAAATGAATCAACTCATACATTGGGGACAATGTATCCCAAGTGTGGGGATGGGGGAACCATAAGTAGACACATTTTGGAGAAATGGAAATTTAGACAAAATTTAAATTTAAAAATTTTTTAAAGAAAAAATTTTCTCTAAAATATTAATCTTGGGTTAAGGTTCTTAGTCATGGTTGATTCCCTAAATGTTTAAACCCGGTTGGTTTGTGGAAGTTGGAAAGGGAACGCCTAACTAAGGGTGGCAAACTTTAGGTGTAGTAAACTTGCACATGTCACGTCGGTAACCCGAACACATTGTTTTCATATGTGAGAAGCCTATTCTTTGATAGTGTTAGATATATTTGCTTGTTTGAGTGTGCAGTGATGTTCTCTAGTGGTAGAACTTGTGGGGCGCGTGCATCTTGAGACTCAAGACTGGGATTCACATCGAAGTGATTGAGGCATTAGGATCAACCGTAGAATAACCCCATAGGACCCACCGACCCTACATCTATCTCCTAGTAGCCAAGTTTGTGCCTTTTCCCTATTCATTTGTTTAACCAAAATTGCTGACTCAGTAGCCTTTTGTTTAGCCTATTCCTTTGTTCACCTGTGTGACGGAACTTGAATTAATTGGTGGTAGTTATAGTGCTAAGTTTGATCTGACTTCATGTTTGGAAGTTGTGAAAAAAAAAACAAAAAAAAAAACAAAACAAAAATAGTAAAGAGAAAAAAAAATGAAAAGAAAGGAAAATTTTGTCAAAATAGTTAAGTTTGAAAGACTGAAGTATGAGACAAGAAAAAGACTGTGCTTTTAAGTATGTGCTAATTAACTCAAGGATCTCATCACTCTAGTCACTTATTCACCAAATACTCCCTACCCAAACCTAAGCCTAACATTGCAGCATTTGAAAAGCCCTCATGATTGGTGTGGTATCTTGTGTTAGTGGGTGGAGGGGTGATTGTTTTACAAGCCTATACTCACTAGTTTGCATTATTGTTGAGTGTTCATAAATTACCGGCACACCTTTTGCCGAGTTCAGAAATTAAACTGAGTAGAGAGTTTCATTGTGAGGGGTGTGACATATGCAAGAGAGCCACTTAGAGTTTCAGAGTTTTAGTTAGGCAATCCAACGGGTTAGAGGTTGTGTGGTTGTAAACGGGGTCATGATTATCAAGTTTGGGAATCGGGTTTGATTTTGAACCTTGGGTGATGGTTAGTATTTATGTGTCTTATTTGAAAAAGTTTTGACCCGAATTGTTGAGTTTTCAAAAGCAACCTCACTTGAGGGCAAGCGAGAAACAAGTGTGGGGATGTGATGTAAGGGGTTTAGAATGATGTTTATCATGGTTAAATGGCTAACTTTAAGGTACCTAATGTGCTTAATTATAAGAGATCATGTTGAATAAGTTAACTACGATGATTTGATGTTTTGTAGGTTAAACGCAATCATTTGATGTGTTTTGAAGAATGCACATGGAAGCTAAATGAAGATCATGATAGATGAGATGATAGAGAATTCAATTACGAGAACGTGGCCGCAAACGGGGAGGAAAACGGAATCCGAACGAAGAAGTTACGAAGAAAACAAGAATCAGAAAAAGCTCCCTAGCGTAACCTACGGTAGAAACATGACCTACGGTTCATTAGTTAAAAAATTGAGCAGAAAGCCTCTAGCGTAACCTACGGTGTTCAAGTGACCTACGGTACGTGATGCGCTGAAATCACTTATAAGACGGAAAAATTAGGTTTTCAGGGCTAGCTTTCATTCCAAGCCGTCCCCAAGCCCTAGGAACGACCCCAAGTGATCCAAAAGGCTCCCGGAGGTGATTTCAAGTATCAAGATCTTGTTTTTATCATTCGGTTTGAATCTTTAACGTTAGATACAATGTTTGCATTCGATTTTGATTCGTTTTTCGTTTCGATGTCTGGCTAAGCCACCCGTGATCTTCTCCGGGTGTTAGGGTTTATACTATGACTTGTTCTTGATGGTTTTGGTTGAGTTAATGTTTGAACACGGTAATTTAAGCCGAGTAACATTATTTATTGTTTAGAGATTCTAAAATACGTGTGTTATCTTCAATTCAATTGTTCCTGTTTGATTGTTTTAGATTTCTTTTCATCTGGAAACATCAATTTTTGATGGGGTTGGGTAATACAAACGTAGGATATGATTCGAGTAGTTCATTAACAACAGTCTCATTCAATCTGTTGTCTTTAACCAAATCAACCTGGTTATGTCTATGTGACCACTTTTAACTATCAAAGCAAGTCTAAGTTATAAACCTAAACCTGGAGAGGATTATTCTTTCCCATCATTGTTTACAATCAATTTCACTTTTCAACTTCAACTACTTTTTGCAATTTAGTTAATTTACAAGTATTTTCAATAAAGCTTTCAACTTTACGAATTGAACCACACTTTCCACATATTCCCTGTGGATCGACCCGACTTACCCTAGCTATCTTAGGTGAAGTTTGGACCGTTATAAATTGTTTTTGATTAGGCCTGACAACCCGCATCAAAATGGCGCCGTTGCCGGGGAATTAGTGCGCAAAGTGTTTCGCTTGATTTTTAGTTTCTTTTGCTTATTTTATTTATTCTCTTTTCTTTGTTACGCTAGGTGTGCTTGTGTGTGCAGGTGACAGCTCCGTGCATGCATACCCGGTACGCAAGATAAAGAAACTAGGAATTGACGTGAATTCCTTGGCTATTCACCACATGTCCTAGGAATTGAACTTCTTCGAGCTAGAATTCGCACTTGGAGAACTTGGCATATAATTGTTCCTTCTTCAAAAGATCGAGGACCTGACGTAGATGCGACTCGTGATCGGTCTTTGTCTTGGAATAAATAAGAATGTCATCAATAAACACGATCACGAATTTATCCAAATACGGTTTACATACTCGATTCATGAGATCCATGAAGACAGCAGGTGCATTAGTCAAGCCAAAAGGCATAACCATGAACTTGAAATGTCCATATCGAGTACGAAACGCGGTCTTCGGTATGTCGTTGTCGTGAACACGTAGTTGATGATACCCAGAACGTAGATCGATCTTTGAGGATTATGTAGCTCCTCGAAGTTGATCGAAGAGATCATCGATTCTAGGAAGAGGGTATCGGTTCTTGATAGTGAGTTTGTTGAGTTCCCGGTAGTCGATGCACATACGGAAAGAACCATCTTTCTTCTTCACAAATAGCACGGGTGCACCCCATGGTGAAGAGCTAGGTCGAATAAAACCCTTATCGGTCAACTCTTGCAGTTGACTAGCCAGTTCTTGCATTTCAGAAGGTGCAAGACGATAAGGTGACTTAGCCACGGGGTTCGCACCAGGAATCAAGTCGATTTTGAACTCAACTTCTCGAACGGGAGGCAACCCACTAAGATCCTCTGGAAACACCTCGGGAAAATCTCGTACAACAGAAATGTCCTTCAATTCCTTCCCCTTGGCTTTGTGTTAACTACGTAAGCCATGAAAGCTATGTAGTTTTTACTCAAGCACTTTCGGGCCTTGATACAAGACATGAGTTTGAGTCTTTGGGATGATCTCTCCCCAAAGACTTTTAAGGTATCACCCGATGGTAAAGGAATTCGATTGCACTTCTCGAAGCAAATAATTTTCGCGTGTTGTTTGGCTAACCAATCCATGCCGATAATGATGTCGAAGCTCCCCAGTTGCATAGGAATAAGGTCGATAAGAAACTCGTGCTCGTTAAGACTCAAGGTACAATCGCGTATCACGACGTCGACTTCAATAGATTTGCCATCGGCTACTTCGACCGTAAAGGATCTTTCTAAGTTTGAACGCAGCTTAGAAAAAATAGGCTCGAACTCTAAAGACACGAAACTCTTATCCTCACCCGAATCAAAAAGTACAGAAGCATATCTACTATTTACAAGATACATACCTGCTCAAGTAATAAACTATCATTGGCACAAGGAAAACAGGCATGGATTTTACAAGATAAAAGAACGATTACAGGAAAATAGTGACGTACCATTCACCACGTCATTGTTGGCTTGAGCTTGGTTGGCATTGATATTGAAAGCCCTTCCTCGAGCCTGTGGCACATTTCCCGCATTGCGAGGACATTGTGGACGGAAATGTCCAGGTTCGCCACAGTTGTAGCAGACTCGATTGGCAATCAACGCAACATTATTCGGGGCACGATGGCAAGTTGCCACCAAATGACCATACTTCCCACACAACGAGAAAATTCGACAAGGAGTATTCCCCGCGTGATGGTACTTGCAGGTGTTGCACATCGGGTATGGCCCAGTATAAGCCCTTGCCACGGGGGCTTGATTTGCAACGACAGCTTGCTTTTGAGGGGCATTTGGTGCTATCACCGCATAGTTACGGGCCGGTGTGAATTTGCGCTTCTTGCCCTTAAAAGACGACTCAGTCTTCACCTCCTTTGTTGCCTCGGGAGTCACCTTCACTATAGACTTGGCACCCTTCACCGTCAAGGTACCAGCCTTGATATGATTTTCGGTGAGCTGGGCGGTGATATTAATCTCTTCCTCCAAAGTTGTGGGCCTACTTCCCACCACAGCATCTTGAATTTGAGGTGGTACTCCTTTGATAAATTTCTCGATGTTGCGGGGTACTGTATCCACCATATGTGGTAGAAGCATGCTCAATTCATGATGCCGGGTGGAATAAGCCAAGTGATTCCCGCTATCTTGCTTGAGGTTCCAAAACTCCTCCTCCAGCTTTTGCAATTCACTCCTTGGGCATAATTTCTGGACCATGATGTCCTTAAACTCTTCCCAAGACGCTAAGGAAACTTCAGCACCTCGGTTTCTTTTCTCGCTATTCCACCATGTGAGTGCCTGTTGTTGAAGGACACTTGCAGCATAGCGGACCTTGAGCTCCTCGGGACACTCGTTGTTGATGAACATGTTTTTCATACTCTCGAATCACTCGAGAAGTCCAGTGGCTCCTTCCTTTCCACTAAAGTTAGTGGGTTTGCACGAGTTGAAGTGCTTGAACGTGCAGGTACGGTTATTCCCACCTTGGTTGTTGCTATTCTCCCCATGGCCATTGTTGCCATCACCACCATTGTTTCCATTGGTGTTGTTGCTGTTATTGGCCATTAGGGTGCTGCTAAGTTCAGCAACCATCGTCGGAAGTACGACAGCCATTTTCTGAGAGATCATTGCAGCAAGCTTACGGTCGGATGTAGCACGCTTTCCTTGGTGGCGAGACATTCTATAAGATAGAAATAAATAAAATATTAGTATTCGGGGATAAACCAGTTCAAGGTAACCAGGAATTTTAGATATTTTATATATAACCAGGATGGTTCCATTTGGTATCACATAGCCAATAGGAACATGGACACGTCGAGGTGACTTAATTCTAGTTACCTTGGGAAAGATGTGTATGTTGACCATAATTTAGCAGTCATCCCAGAAATCCCCAGGTAAGCATAACAGGTCTCGCAATGAGATTTATACGAAATGCTTGCCTTAGCCCGAGGGCCTTTTTGCAAGGAAATCTAGAATACATGTGTTTATGTGTCACACACCTTCCTATAGGTCACCAGTATTAAAACCTCGATGAGATTTTTAAAATTTAGACATATCGTCTAAGGAATTTTCTCCATTCGCTAAGATGCGTAGTTTTCCACACATAGTCGAGAATAAGATTTAGAAAAGATTAGACACGGTAGAACGTAGAGGCATAAGAAGAGGATTAGAAAGTTGAGGTAAACAAGGTTCAAGGCATATTCCTAAGGCATTATTTTCTAAATGTAAACAAATAGCTCATAAGAAATTAATATGCATCATGTGATAGGCATATAAGCATACTTACAAGATCATGGCAAATGTCATGTAAAGGGTCTCTAGTTTAACCATAGTCTAGGCCACCATTTCTAATAACCTAAATCCCTATAGTTATAGGCTCTGGTATCAATATGTCACACCCTAACCTTAACGGCGGAAACGTCGAGATGTGAGGGTTAAGATTGTTCATGCCACACAACGCTAATTTAAAATGACAATATTATTACATATCAATATTCATGACATATATTTAAGAAATAAAACATGTTCAAACATCCAACAATACATAAGATTCCAAAGTCACAAAATGATAAATTTCCTTTATTTTAGTCTAGGTCCAATCCTAGATGTAAGTAAGTCTTCAAAACATGCTAAGCAGTGTCATTTCCTGAAACATGTTAAAAATAAAGGTCAATATAATGTTGGTGAGTTTCCATAGTTTTCATATATAAATATATATAAAAGATGGCAATTCATGTCATAGGTTATTGAATAAAGTAAATAAAAATGGATGAACAAATGTAACAATCAAACCTTGACAAATTACAAGATTACAATATTACAAGATTAAACAATTAGCTAAGTGTACTTGGTTTCCATAGTGATCAAGAATACGACACTAGGAGCCAAATAAGCTTGTCAGGCCCATAAATCTATGACGTCGCCAGTCTAGCAATAGTTAATGATTGTATAAAACAGGAGTCAGCACATGAAACTTACAAGTATTCAAATAACCATGACAAATAAGATGAATTGCATGAGTGATTACAAGATTTAAAACGGATTTACAAGTGTATTTATAATAAGTTTAACATGTTTCACCCCAAAAGTATGAAAATATATAAAAGAGGTATGAAAACTCACATGGATAATAAGGATGACAGATAATAAGTCTTGAATATAATGCCGAGAATACGTTAACGATCAACCTAAATGAAATGTCGTATTAAGTTATTCATGGTGATTTTGGTATTATATTTATAAACCATTTGTCCATGATTTTCATGTTATTAAATAGATGTAATCTATCATTATTTTGGTAATTAAATGGTTTAAATAAGAATTTTAGTAATTAACACTATTAATAAAAGTTATACTTTTACTATTAAATGATTATTATTTACTATTTAAATAAAATAGTAATTTATAGATTTAAATGATTTAAATGGTTATAATAGTTGAAATGAGTGTACATTTTAAATATGTACATATTTATTTACTTTCATAAAATAAGTATAAATAACTGTAACTTTATTTTGTCATAATAAAATATTTATTCAAATAAAATTTACTAAGAATTAGGTGGAACTCATTTTGATATAAGATTATAAATAAGGGTATTTTGTACAAATTAAAATAAAAGAAAAAGGAAATTTCTTAATTAAAATTTTTAGAAATTTTAAGAGAAAATGATTTTATGTAATTTATGATTAAAAATGATTTTTATTTGATAAACAATAACTTTTAGAATGTTTCTGAAATTTAAAAGTTATTCCAAACCCTTTTAAAAAATAATGGCAGGGGCCCGAGTCGAACCCGGGACCTCCTGCCCAACAGTGTATGTTCTTAACCGGTTGGGCTAAGCCCTGATTTTTGTTATGAACAGAAAACAAATAAGAAAATTTGTTTAATCCGAAATCCCCAATTTTGCCAAGAACCCTAATTTGAAAACGAAGAAATTGATCAACAATTCGAAGTTGATAATGGAATTAGCCTTAGGGCTTTTGTTACCCATCTCAAATCGAGTTAATTCACATGCTTAATTACCTGTTTTGATGTAAGATTCGCCCGTTACACGTTCGAATAAGTTCGGTTGTGGTGTCGATTGACAATGGTATGGGTGTGTGTTCTTCGAGTGAAATGGAGCTTACAGAGAGGTTAGGAAACCCATTTCGAGTATAAGCCCTTAAATTTATAGGTCCAATTTGGTCGGTTTTCAACGGCTATGGTGTTTAAGTCGGAGGTTACAAGTCGAATTCGACAGATTAAATGTTGTTTTAGGTGCAATTGATGCTACCAATAACTTCAAAATGATTACCCGAACGTTTATGTTTGTTTAATTTGATTGTTATTATGATTTAAGTGTATAACGACTTTGAGGTTCGATTGTTATTCGGTTTCAGTAGAAACCGATGTTAAGGAATCGACTTTAATAGTGTTCAAGGTTCGAAACCGGTGTATGATGGTAATAGAGTGGTTTAATTCGATTATGATGGATGATTTTCGAGGGTTTGAGGTGGCCGGACTCTTGACCAGAGTTGGCCGGAGTACATGGCCGGAAAAAAGGGGATGGGGGTTGGGTTTAAAGAATATTACACCTTGGTCCCTGTACTTTATCTTTTATCAAATTAAAACCAAAGTTTCAGTTTTAATTTTAAACAATTTACAATTTAGTCCATCTGGTTTAAAGTTTATTATTTCATGCACAAACTTATTATTTACAAGTTTTAAATTATAAAACTTATTTGTTTTCATTTATTTTAAAATTAAACACTTGACAAGCTTATTATTTTATTATTACCATTATTATTATTATCTTTATTAATTATTTTCATTGTTCATATTATTATTATCATTATTATTAATATTATTATTGTTATTATGATTATTATTATTATTGCCAATATTAATTATCCAACATTTAATTACATCAAAATTTTACAAACGAATCCTCGTAATTGCATTAATAACAATCAAGCCCTTTACAAGAGATAACGACGGTTAACACACGTTAAATAAAAACAATACGAGAGGTCATAATCGTTGAACAGCCGCTTGCTGCGGCGGACCTTGTCACGGCCCACATGTGATCTTTTACCAATTCACCGCCCACTTCAAGGTAACATTTTTAGTTTTTTTTCTTTATTACACTATGAAATCAAAGATTTAGGGTTTATGTTATTCAATTTCTAATATTTAAGGGTATTTAAGTGTTATTTGTTATAAAAATTAATGGTTATTTGGTTTAATTTCAAATATTAGGGTTTATGCAATTAGATATATGAACTAGGGATATGAAAGATGAATTAGAGATTTGATATTGAAATTAGGTATTTAAATTGTGTTATTTCTAAATACAATTTGTAATCTTATTATGTTATTTGTTATAAAATTAGAGATTTGAAAGATGAGAAAACAAGTTTTTATTTGTAATCTTTTTTAAAAAAAAATCAAGAGTAGGATATTGGTTCTAATAATAATGATGATATTGGGTCAAATCCTTCCATCACAAATGGATTTGATTTGATTTAAATGATATCCTTTCGGACCCTTTTATTAATGTAAATATACGTTAAATTTTCTTTTTTTCTGATAATCCTGAACTTTTTTTCTAGATCCGTCACTGTTTATATATGTGTTTAGTATATAATAATAATTATAATAATAAATCTTTAATGTAAAGGGTAATAATAAGCTCAAAAATATCAAATATCAAAGGTGGAATATTTTGATTTGGCATGTTTAAAGCGAATATTCCGGCCCTACTAAAAAAAATTACGTAAATAAATAGATGCAAATAGCTCTCACCACTTAAACTAATACATATACGTCATTTTCATTTTCCATGCATTTGTTTGGCTTCTTAGGACATATCATATATGCACTATTCCCCCAATATGTATGTTTGTGTGAGATTCAGGTGTCATTACCATTGATAAGATGTATGAACTAAATAATAATGAAACAAAAAACCAATACCTGCATGTAAAGTTAATCATGATCTTGCAAGATATGATATCATGTTGCTCGACTATTGGTCCTACCCACCCATGTTACATGTCATGTTGTCAAATAATTTGTTTGTTCCAATATTAATAAGAATTATTATTGTTATTATTTATTATAAAATTAAAAGTTATATATATTCTTCTAAATTTGTTATGAATCATCGACATTTTATCGAAAAGAAAGTGAGAGAGATAGAGAATTAAGGATTATGAACCCTTTTTGATATTAAATTACTACATATCTACAACCAAATTTAAGACATGGGTTTTGATAAATAACAGCTAGACCAATCCTTAAAGTTAATCACATAATCATTTTCATCAAAACATATAAAACATAACAACAATTACTCCATTAGTATTATGTCTCGTAAAACAGATGGGACAGGTCGGGTTGGAAAACTAGTTCGAGCCAATTGCAAATATGTGGTCGCAAATGAGTGGCAAAAATACAGTTCCAAATCGGTCGTAATATTTGCCTCTACAAAATTGAACGCTAATTGTGGTCACAAAATAACCCTGGGTGGCAAATGGTCGCAGCTGTCCAATTGCTAAGGAGACTCTTGTTGTGGTATTTTTGGTGGCAAAACGGTTTATAAATGGCCATTTGCCACCTCTTTGCAATCCATATTGCGGTGGAAAACACCCATTTTTTTGTAATCTAAGTCGAACCAAGTTTGAGGTAAAAACATAATTCTAACCGAAATGATTTAGGGTGAAAGAGGTAAATTATTTAATTGCTTCGAGTCAACAGGGAGAGAATTCACATGTTCCTGTATAGTTTAAATAGAATAGTGAAATAGTATAGTGAGAAAAATCCTCATTTTCATCTGGAAATTCGACGCACTCCCTGAATATGTTGGGATCAATCACGCACACATAAACACAAGACTTCTATATATGAATATGTAGAGAAATATGTTTAGTGGATAGGATTTCATCCATGTCTAATGCTAGATTACAAAGATATTTATAGGCTAGGATTGGTAGGTTATCCATGGGTTACACCAAGTTACTTACTGCCAAATTAGCAACTATAACTACCCTACTTATCTTAACCCTAAGTATACAATATGTCATACTAACTTAATGTCACACCCCACCTAAACGGGGCCCAAAGTAACCGATTGACTTAGACTTATAGTTGAGAGCATAAAAATATATATAAATGTAGTCCTATTAACAACACAAAGTAAACACTAACTTTACTTGATACAAAAGTAAACTTAAAGATAAACTAACATTTATCTTCACGTTAAGTCTTTTAAAACACCTTCAAACACTACAAATATTATGATCAGCAAAAACTTCAAAATTATTCACACTTTACTCTACTATCACCAAAGTAATTTAGATGGTTGGCCTCTACCGGTTCCCTGAAATATATACATGCTCAAAATATACGTCAGCATAAAGCCGGTGAGTTCATGATAAAGACACAAAACTCTTCACATGTTGCATTACCCTTCGTTTTAAACAGCGAGAAGTGCACCAAGGCGACATGCTCTAGTTACGAGGTGTAATATGCTTGTATAATATTTTAATATTTTACATAGGTTTTTCACCATCCCCTACTCATATATATATATATATATATATATATATATATATATATATATATATATATATATATATATATATATATATATATATATATGTATATGTATATGTATATGTATATGTATATATATATATATGTATATGTATATGTATATGTATATGTATATGTATATGTATATGTATATGTATATGTATATGTATATATAGTATGGATATTATGAGAAACCTTTATTTTTGTGAAAACTCTTTAATCCAATCTTAACTATGAACAAGATCTTTCATATCTTTTTTAATACACCAAGGACAAAATGGTCATTTAACACACCACCAAAATTTTGATTTAACAAGAATATGTCAAGCGTAATCCTTATATTCCTCTACTGTTTTTATATTTTAAAAGTTTACCCCATTTTTATAGAAACATTCATAACTTTTTTATAAATTGTAGTTTTTTATAAAAATTACACCATTAAACTTATCATATTTTTCTCTTTAATTCTATTATAGTACTGCAAAAATACGTTTCGCCCGTACATAGTTAAATCAGATTACAATGTTTTATTGTTGTAACATGTAGTAAAATTGAAACAATAACATTAAATTGCAATGTTAACTTCATGATATTACACCACTGCAACTAATAGTAACATGGTCATCAGCACGACCAAAAGACATTACGTCATGTAACTACATCATTGTAATAAAATTTCAACACTGTAACAAAACTAAAATAAACAAAACTACACCATTGTAACAAAATTAAACCAATGTAAATCAATATGTAAATCAATGTACAATGTAAGCCAATATGTAAACTAATGTAATAACACCACTAATGTTCTTTCAGTGTAAACTAATGTAAACTAAATAAAAATTACGGTTTCTTTTGTAATTATACTGCTAATCTATAAATATGCTTAACAACCACAAGATCTGAAACTAAACCATCTTCAAATGTATAGAATCGAAGATGAAAAGCACATAAGATGAAACTCTAATGATTAGGCACTAGAGCTGGAACTAACAACCCAAATATGCACTCTCTCGATTGCTACAAACACAATGAAGAAAAAATTGAAAGAAAATTAAAAATAAAAGAATAAGACTGGACAAAAATACAGGGTGAGTGGAGAGCTATTTCAATGGTATTGTAACCTCTTTGACTTTCATTTTAGTAATATGACAAGCGTAGCTTCTTTGTAGAGTAGCAATATACCTTCAGATTCGATGATTTTTAAGCATGTTTATAGAATAACAGTTACCTACAAAAGAAATTGTAATTTCTATTATAACCTCTTTGACTTTTATTTTGGGTATCATACTACAACTTAAATTTGATGGTCGGTTACCAATGGCCACCCATCAATCACTGTTCATTATATATGTTATTTGGTGACTATCGTAACAAAAGTTAAGTTTTGGTGTAGTGGTACTTTTTTCCAACTAATGCACCCGAGTTCAAATCCCAAATCATTCTTTATTTATTTGTTTAATGCTCTCCATTCACCCTGTCTTGCTGTCCAGTCTTATTCTTTTCATTTTAGTTTGTAATATATTATTTTTAATAATTTAATTAGTTTTATTAATTTAGGCTTCTAAGTTTTTTAATTTGCTCGCCCTTTCTAATTCTTTAATTTACTTTACGTTTCGACGTAAATTTAGTTCTAAAACAAGTCGGGACGAATGAGCAATATAACTGTTTGGAAATTAGTCGGGTCAAATATAATACGTTTTCATTTAACGGTAAATATTCGAGTCACTCTACGTATTGATGTAAATTTAGTTCGGAAACGAGTCGGGTCGATAGTAGTCTATATTTTATCACGCCGTGTATGATGTCGCGGCAAAGTGCGGCGGGTAAAAAACTAGTTACACTTAGAAACAAGTTATGGAAGTTTGTTTGACATGGAGCCGCGGGTGTTGTGCTAGGAATTCCAAAAAAAAAATAGAAAAAAATTATGTGGAAGCATAAAAGATGAGGAAGAAGTACTCGAATGATGATGTCGTTAGCACAAAGACTCACAGACTGTCTTTGACGTAGCGTGGGTCACTTTATGGTGCCGAAAAATCCACATCGTGGGGTAAAGGCGGAGGCCACCACTGCAAAAGATTGTTAGGGTTCTTGTTGAACATTTTCCTTTAGAGATTCTTAATTTTATACATCAACATCTTTGGGTGTTCAAAGATGATGGCTACATTGATGAAGATGGTATTCAAGGAATGCACAATAGTTGCTAGTAGTGGTCGTAGAAACCAATTAAGGTTAATGGCAGATGCAAAGAATTTGCTTCAATATATGTTTTAGTCTTCTACTTATGGAAGGTTTTATTATTAAAAAAATAATTTCTCTCACCCAAACATATTTTAACTATTTTTCTATTTTCAATTCACAAAATTTAGACTACCAACACATGCCCCTTCCCTTCGGCTAACCACCCAACCACATCGTCACGATGGGCTTGAGTTATCTCTAGGTGCTTTCGTTAGCACACTTGTGTTGCCTACCTTATGCTAACAGTTCTCCTCGCTGCTCAATGCTACCGAAGAACATCGTACGCCCAACTTCACCAACCACCGCTAATCACTCATCAATGTCGATTTCTTAACACCTTCATGCATCATTTCGTACCATCGACGCTATTGCTAACCACCCTTGTTATATATTTTAAGCTCCCCAAACATACTGAACACCTTCACATACTTTGTGACTTCATTACTAGCTCCATTGTAGAGGATTCGTAATTTAATGATCAACAAATTGGACGATCTGCGAGTCACGAAGCACTTTCAATTGAAACAATTTGGGGTTCAATCCAAATGTTCAATTGGATAAAACTCGGATGAGAATCAAGAACATGTATGAATTTGAGGGAGATTTTCGTGAACCAAAGAGAAAATATGACCAATATAAAGATGAACTTCTGTTCTGGCTAGAGGGCAGGGTCTCAAAGCCTAAAAAAACTGCCTTCGGCCGGTTACAATTTCTAGATCAAAATTAATTTAAAATTGGAGCCAAAATTATTCTGAATTTTCACATGTGAAATTTAAAAAATTCAAATTCTAATGCATTTTTAATATAGGAATTCTATCAAACAATTTCTAATTCAATTTCGAATATGAACTTTTGTTACAGGGCAAGGTCTCAAAGACTCTTGTCACAAGTAGCTCGACTCCAACCAAAAGCTCTGCCCTTTGGACCCTGCTACTAAGGGCGCTACCCTTGGTGTCCCATCAAGGGGCGTTGCCTCTTGGAACCCCCTTTACATAGGTGAAGAGCTTCTAAGAACCGATTAGGTTATAATATCATAATCATAGTAAACTCAAACTAGCGTACACTCCCTACCTCCAGACTAGTTTGAATATTATGATTACATTAATCACTTAATCAATTCAAGTACACTAAAATATCTAACATCCACGACGTTATTAGCAAAACCAGCACTCTCAATGTCAAGTGGTGGGTCTATTCGCCGACTCCACAATTTGTTGTTGTACTCCTTATGAAAGGGTGGTCAATGAGAACAGATCACAAGGTTCCCAAGTGGCTCAATCTATGACACAACCATTGTGTTCGTCTTCTTCCTGGTTTTCTATGTTTGATTACAACAAGTGTTTGTCAGTCAACCACAAATATATATAAATTTTTAGACAAACTATTTCTTATTCTTGACCAAAATAGCAAAAATGACTTCTTTTCTCGTACGTGTCTTCTTTTCTTGTCGGGCTACTGAAGTGATCAATATGATTGGAGTTTTAATTTTTGTAAATATATTTAGAACGATAACAATTGTATATGTTTTGGGTTGTGTATTTTAGGTAATATAGAAAGAAGAAACATAGCACGAGAGTTTAGTTGGTTCTATGGAAAGTACCAGTTTGGATTAGTCATACTTATTGAGTGTTTGGATTGATAAAAAGGTGTTTGTTTAATGATGGCGGATCCATAATTTTTTTTTATTTTTCGGAAATTTTCAAGGTCGAACTTGGATGGTAATTCATCTATCATTGCGTCTCAAAATTATTCCGTCTGGTTCGGACTGGATCACAAATAAAAAAAATAAAATCAAATTACAATGCAAATATATAATAAAAACTAGTTAGTATCTACCCGTGCTTCGCGGCGGTGTTTCGTAACGATATATTTTCATATTAGAGGGCTCAGGAACGGAGAGTCGTCGTGGCTAAAAACACTCGTGTACGCTGTCAAAACAAATGTTAGTGACTCGTTATACATTTTCAAGTTGATCGTTGATGCTAATGTTACTACTAACACAACTTGCAAAACCAAAAGGCGACCGCATACAGCCGACGGAACCCTCACAAACCCATCTCATTTGAGACTCCTTTCTTATAAACTTAAGCAAGGGTAGAAACGAAAAATACAAAAGCTTTACGCGCAAAGTAAGACCATGACAAAATAACAAACCACTATTTATTTCACTTGCTAAATGAATATTATGTAATATATCAGTTGATATTTTTTAGTGTATAATAGAAATCCAATATTCCTACAAGTACTCTCTACGGTTGAACCATTACATCAACTATAGAAACATTCTATACAATATTTTTTCAACATAGCAAATACAACTATTGCTCAAATTTTTATTATCAATCCAACTAGAGGTGTACAAACCGGGTTTTTTATGAAACCGGTTTAGGGTCCAAACCGGAACCGGTTTGGTCAATCATAGTCAAAACCGGTTTGGCCTCAAACCGGTTCGAGTTCTAAACCGGTTTGGAGCTACAAAAACCCAACCCTATTAAACCGGTTTGGGTCGGTTTAGAAACCGGTTCGGGCCCAAACCGATTCGTTTTTTTTTTCTTTTAAGCGTTGTAAATTAATTAAACAATTAGTTGTAAAAACTAAATAAACCTATAAGATGCATTTACATATTTAATTGTATAAATTAAATAAACCTATAAGATTAATTTATATATTTTTATTTACAAAAATTAAAACATATAAAATTAGAAACATTACATAACTGTTTTTAAAAACAAAATACACAATTTCAAATTAAGTACACAATTTAACATCAAAGTGAAATATATAATTTATAAAACATATAAACAATTCAAACGACATAAAATTTTAAATAATTGTTTTTAAAAACTAAACATTTAGCTTAGTCGTTCTCCGTTCGTTCGTTGCATATTTGGATACTTTATTCTTCGCTACCAGAACCCAAGCTGTTACGAAAGTACTCATCATATGCCGCTTCATCATCAGTCATTTCGGGTGTCAATCCACTCTCTACCTCGTCCTCGTATAATTCTGCTTCATATTCCAATTCTCCTTCAAGTGAGCATTTGTCTTGTACTCTTTTCGCGGCATCCAAATAATCCTTCAAGCAGTTGACATTTCAACCGTTTGGAGAGTGAGTCGAGTTTGTCTTATCGATATAATCTTGCCACTAACATAAAAAACAGATTTCGAAGCTACCGTGAAAGTTTGGACGGTTAGTAAATCTTGTGGAGTCATGGTGGATAAAAAGTTTGTTCCACCGTACCATCTTGTAGATATGTCCCAATTTGGACCTATTGCGATACCTATTATATATTTGGTTATTGCTAACATTGTCACGTAACATTCTTTTAAAACCATCTTTTGTTGGTTCAATCGTTCTTAAACCGTCTTAAACGGCTAAGTTTATGATGTGAGCAACACATCGACTATGAAAAAACGCACAGTCACAAATTGGTTTATATTTCAATTTTAGATGATCTATCACAAGCGTGTTATTTGACACATTATCAAAAGATATAGAAAAAAAAATTATTTTCTAATTTATACGTTTTAATAACTTTGTCAAGAAGATAAAAAATGTTTTCACCGGTATGAGAATAATCAAACAATTAAAATGTAATCGTACGTTTCATCATTTGCCACGAATCGGATTCAACCCAATGGGCGGTGACATAAATGTACGAATCCGGTGAACCTTGAGGAGTCGACCAAACATCACTAGTTAAGTTAACACCGGTTTGTAAATTTTCAAAATAAGATATTAATTCATATTTAGCTTTTTTCCACATTTTTAAACAATTTCTTCGAAGAGTAGCACGACTTACATTGGTGTAACGTGGTTGGAGAGTTCGTTGAATGAGTCGAGTTAATCGTTCATTGTCGAAATGTTTGAATGGTAAGCTTTCTTGAATTACAAAATGCGTTATTTTCTCCCGAACTGCATCAACGTTATAAGCCCAAACATTTCCTTCGCTTGTCATTGAAGTTTGACCTTGAGACAGTTCATCTTTCAACGCTTTACAATATTTATGCGCAATGTGGTTTTTCAAGGTTGTGTTTGCATCTTTTTTGAAAAACTTATCGTAAGACTTGCAACGAGCTTTGTTCGGACCGCTAGCCATTTGACATAAATCGTAATTGCACCGTATTTCGGGGGCCTATTCGTAAGAAGGATTGCTACCACCACGTTCTTGAAGACGCATCACAACCAACGGATGATTGAGCATTTGATAAAGCCATTTGAGAGTTTTTTCTAAGAGAACGAAAGTATTGAGCGTTTTTGAGATTTTTGAGAGTAGAGAGCGTTTTAAGTTGTTGTTGTTCAACCAAAATATCCAATACATATATATAATAACCTAATGGGGGTATAATGGTAAAAAAAACCCTAAAAAACGGTCAAAAAACCCGTCCAGCGGCCAAAAAACGGCTACATAGACGTTATATAACGGCTAGTTTTCGAAACCGGTTTGAAAACTGGTTTGGAAACCTGTTTGGGAACCAGTTTGGGAATAGGTTTGAAACCAGACTGGGTTGGAACCGGTTTGAACGAGGGACACCTAGAAACCGATTATGAACCGCCGGACCGGGCCGGTTTGAGACTGGTTTGGTCCAAACCGGTTGGCACTCAAACCGGTTTTGGTTGTTTTCCAAACCGGTTGCCAAACCGGTTTTTTTGGTCACCTCTAAATCCAACTACGCAAATATAACTTACACTACATTTCGGAAAAGTATCTCTGACCATTTGCTTTCGTGACGGGTAAGTCGAGAGCTAACTTCAATATACGATAAATCAAATTAAATGAGATTTTGTTTCTATCATCAATTATACAAGACTAGATAAACTTTTTAAGTTAGCGAATCTTGTAGACGAGAGCTAACGTTAATGGGTTGTTTTTAAAATTTCATGGGAGTCAAAGTCAAAACTTTCATGGGGTCGTTCGAAATTTGTTCGTATATATGAATTTGTTTGTTTATATAGCACCCAAAAAACTTTCCATGGTGTGTGGCCGACCCCGGGTCATGGCCCTAGGTCCACCCCTAGGTTTGAAGGGTCATATCGAATGAATCATTGATAACAAATCAGACCTTTAACGATAGATAAATTAATAGTAGCGTGTCAGTGAAGGTTGGAGCAATTGGTAACCCGCAAGCGGAGGACTGAAGACTTCACCAACAACATATACCTAATAGACCAAAGCTAACGGAATTCATGGATGGATAACCAGGGATATTTACTAATGGATTAGCGACACGCCTTTCACCAAAGTAATCATCGATGGATTCCTTAATGATATTTTTTCCCCTAAAAGTCAATTTTGTAGTGCTGATTGCAATTCTGTCTATTTGAAGAGGTTATGAAAATGTCAATTTATTTTATAAACGAACACATCAAACTCTAAACATACTCTACTTTTAAAAACACCACACTTGAATTCTTTAGGATTTGAACCTACAATTATTTAACTGGGTAGTACACCGCTTTATCACCAGAATGTCTACTTAAGTCTCTTATATCGGATTACTAGTATATTATGTTGGTGTCACACATTACTTGAAATTCTTGAAAACTCGATAATCAACAAATTAATAAGGTATACTACTCGTTGATTTATTAATTCATCACAAACCCAAAGCAAGTACATTGCTCAACTGAATAGTCGTGTCAAAAGTTTTTGAAAGATTGAAAACACTTCCCTCAAAACAATGTGTTGTAGTTCTGATTATCATTTCTAAATTACTTTAGCTACTGTTTAGAACCCCATAACCAACGTTAAGTCATTATTTATCTAACATTCTATTGACATGATTTGAGATAAGTGATTGAGGTTTTGACATTTAAATAAAGTCTAGGGGTTGTTAATGACAATACCTTACTTTCCAAGTCCTCTCCAAGTTTTCTAGACATCTTCACACAATCAGACGCCATGGCCCGCTTATTATATCACGTTGCCCTGTAACTAAGGGAATTTAATATATAAAATAAAATATTTATATACTATGTTATAACCTCGTGTATTACACGGGTTAAATAATAAAAATATTAAATATTTATTAACGAATAGTTAGGAATTGTATAATTCTAAATATAAATGTACTTTGATTAGCTGATTAAATATTTTTATTATTTTTAAAACTTTCGTTTTACAAAAATATTGTTTTGAAAAAATTTCGTTTCGTTTATCAATATTTCATAGTTTAGAAACTTCACGTTTGTTTTGTAATAAATATATTTATATAAAACTTTTATTTTTTAAAAAGATTGATTTTAAAATATTTTATAGTTTAAAAAAATTTGCTATTTTAGAAAAATTCATAGTTTTAGATAATTTTATTTTTGAAAAAGTATATTTTTGAATTAAAATACTTAGTTTTTATTTAATGAAAAATGTCTTTTAAAAATTACTGATTAAAAGAGGACTTGGATTTATAAAAAAGAGAGATAAGGAGAAAATTTTGGAAATTAATTATTTGACTTTTTGAAATAGAATAGGATAAGCAGGAAAATGAAGGTGAGCGGGCTTGTGGGAATGTCATGTGGCATTTCATGTAAAAGATTATTAGGTTAGATTAGATATGGAAAAGGTTTAAATACAAAGGGCTTTAAAAAAAAAAGTATAATAAGTAATTTTAACCATACATTGCCTTAATTAATGGTTAAGATCAATATAAGAAAAAAGTTTGTTATAGAGGTATTTTAGTAATAATCACTTTTGTTGACTTTTGTAAGTTTCCTTATTTTTAAATGTTCGTGACTTTTATGTACGACACTATTTTTTCATAATAATTACACCATAAAAACAAATATTTTTTATCTTTGAAACGAATACATTATTGGATAAATTTTAATAAATTTTTAATTTTTTTAAGCTCATATCTTGTCATTATGTCTTTTAATGGCAGTTTATTGTGTCTTTTTGATAGTTATTGTGTTTTTTTAAAATGATGAATTTTAAAAAAAGTATAATAATGATATAACATTATTGTGTATCTCTAATGTGTAAAACATAATAAGAAATTAACAAATAATTAGTTTAATACATTAAAAACGATGATAAAATAACATAATGTCTCATTATGTTTTTTAATTGTAATTGTGTAATCTTGAACACTATGAGTTTTGAAAAATACTTTAATGAAATAAAATCATTATGTATTTTTAATTATAAAAAAAACGATAGATAACAAGTTTATTAATGTATAAATAATAATAACAAAAATAACACATTGTGTTATTTTTAGCACTATGAGTTTATATAAACATTGGTGAAACTATATTATTATACATTTCTAATTGTAAAATAATGATAGATAATAAGTTTGTATAATCTATAGAAACAATGACAATAATAACACAACATAATCTAAAACGTAAAATAAAATGATTAATACATATAACAAATGATGTAAAATATATGATACAATGAACGTATATAACACAATAAGCTGATATATTTGATACAATAACCAAAATGTCCTACTCTTTAAAATAATAGAAGGACACATGTCAACCTCAGAAACATTCTTAGACTTTTTACATTAAATACAATTTTTACTATAACCCTACCATTATTATAACCCACTTTTACCTTTTCATATTTTAGGTGTTCATCAAATTGAGTTTCAGGTAACTTGAGTCTCAAATAAGGTAATTCTGATTTTAAACTTTTAGAGTTTGATATGAGTTAACTCGATTTGATTCGAATTAATAACAAAGATAAAGTAAAGCCTTGAAATATTCTAACTGTTTATTTTTGGAACATGTTTAAATTACAATTTCTTTTGGACAAGAGAAAAATAAATCTATAAAAACTAGTAAAGATCTAATGATCAAAACCCAACATGAAACATTCAAAATATTTATTATCAAATAATTAAAAAGATAACGTAGAGTAGCAACATCTAGGTTCATGACTTCCTATATGAAATGATAGTTGGATTGTTGAAAAAAAAAATTCAAATACAAAGTGTTCTAAAATTAAAAAGTATAAGAATTATTAAGATGTTGACATGTATACTTTTGATCAAAATTAGTTTGGGGGTAAAATTGGTAATGTCCCTTTTCTTAAACAGTCATAACTTTTGTATACGAAATTATTTTTTTTTTAAAATTATACCATAAAAACGAATATTTTTTAATCTTTAAAATGAGTTTAGTGTTGATATAAAAATAATTTTTTTAACTCATTGTGTAATTTCGTCCGGTCATTGTGTAATATTCTGAATTGATGATGATTATACAATTATCTAATGAGAAATATATAATGAACTTGAAACATTAAAAGTTTACATTTCTTATTATTGTGTTATTCGAAAATTATCAATTTAAAAAATACAATGCATAACACAATGGTAACGTTAAACAAAATGGGTAACACAATGACCAACACTAGACTCGTTCATTAGCAATTGAAACAATGAGCTGCTTGACGAGCATTACACAATGACATGATCAAGACTACATAATGAACCAAAAAACGTAAAAAAATTATATTTATAGCATTGTGTTATTTAAAATCGTCATTTTAAAAAAACACAATGCATAAGATAATAGTTAAAATAGACAAAATTGATAACACAATAACAAAGGTTAGACTCGATCTAATGAGTAATACATAATAAACTTGAAGCATAAAAATTTTATATTTTCTTATTATTATGTTATTCAAAAATCATCATTTTAAAAAACACAATTAATAACACAGTGGTCAACATTATACAAAAATGGTAACACAATGACCAGCACTATACTTGATTATTAGCAATCGACATAATAAGCTGATTGACGATAATTATACATTTACATAATTAGTATTACATAATGAACTGAAAATCGTAAAAAATTACGTTTTAGCATTGTGTTATTTGAAAATCATCTTTAAAAAACGCAATGCATAACACAGTAGTCAATATTAGACACAATGAATAACACAATGATCAACACTAGACTCGATCTGATGAAGAATACATAATGAACTTGAAACATAAAAAGTTCACATTTCTTATTATTGTGTTATTCAAAAATCATAATTTTAAAAAACACAATACATAACACAATTGTCAACATTAGACAAACTTGATAACACAATGACCAACACTAGAGTCGATGATTAGTAATCTACACAATGAGCTACTTGATGAGAATTACCCAATGACCTGATTAGGATTACACAATAAACTGAAAAAAAAACATCAAAAAAATTATATTTTAAACATTGTGTTATATGAAAATCATCATTTAAAAAAACACATTGCATAACACAATAGTCAACATTAGGCACGATGGGTAATACAATGACCAACTCTAAACTTGATAATTAGTAATAGGCGCAATGAGTTTCTTGACGAGTATTACACAATAACATGATCATGATTACATAATAAACTAGAAAAACGTAAAAAAATTAAAATTTCAGCATTGTTTTATTTGAAAACTACCATTTTAAAAAACACAATAGTTAACATTAGACACAATGGGTAACACAATGACTAGCACTAGACTTAATGATTAGCAATATACACAATGAGTTGCTTGATAAGTGTTACACAATGACCTGCTCAGTTTTACACAATTAACTGAAATACATAAAAAATTACAATTTTAGTATTGTGTTATTTGAAAATCATCATTTTTAAAAACATAATGCATAACGAAATTGTAAACATTAGCCACAATAATCCAATAAATATTACATAATGACCTGATATTACATAATGAGCTGAGGAATATTACACAACGAGCTGAAATAACAGGAAAAAATTCGTTTTTATTTATCAAAATTATAAGCATTTTAAAGATCAAAAAAATGTTTGTTTTTATAGTGTGATTCTTTAAAAAAATAATGTTGTATCCAACAGTTACAAGCGTTTTAGAAAAATGTGAAACTTGAAAATGTGGTTAAGACTAAAATACCATTGGCCTATCATTTAAAGTTTCAATTATTTATGATTATAATATCAGATTTTCTTAGCCCTTTGGATCTAAGATCTAATGAATAATAATCATTCTCACACTTTTCAGTTTTTCTTCTATTTTTACAATAACCCCATCCAATTGGAAAACCCCAATAAAATAACTTCAGAAGCACATATCTTACGATTAAATATCCGTATATAACGAATGAGTAAATGATAATGTCATTTGTTATGGTTTTTTGTGTTCTTATTTATTTTTCGTTTCTTTTTATTCACCTAACAACTTAATAAGTTTTTTCATGCTTCTCTTTCTTAATTCCTATCGGCTTATTACTATTATTAAATAAGTGTGATTTTCGCTTCTTTTTCTTAATTCATAAATATTATTACTGTAGCTTAATATTTTATTTATTTAACATGTTTAATACAAGCATTTCGAACCTACTATATATATTTATAGGAAAAGTTTACGGTACAAAGTGATTGATTTGTGCAAAGTGTACGAAGTGATAATAACCGTTGATTTAATAGATGAATTGTTCAGATTTTAAGATGACATAATCACGCAAAGAATGTGTCTGAAGGATAGATTTGGAAATAGACTACAATTATTGACTTTTTTCAACTTCCCTCCGTTTTTTTAAACGCACTTAACTTTTTTATAAGACATTATTTTCTTTGAAAAATTGCATCATAAAATCTATAATTTTATCCTTTTAATATGAGTGTAGTGTTGCTATACTTTTTTAAAGAAATTCAACACCTTTTATAAGAACGTTTATGTATTGTGCGTATAACTTGCGTGATTATTAACTGCGTAATTATGAACATAGCTTGCGTAACTATCATATAATTTGCATAATTATCATATAACTTGCGTAATTATAAATATAACTTGCCTAGTTATTTTTATAACGTGAGTAATTTTACTTTGCGTAATAATAGATATAACTTGCGTATTATGAATAAACTTGCGTAATTATGTACCTTTTATGAGTAATTGTGGCGCGGAAGAAACTAACCCGCAACAAAAAAAAACATGTCACGCCCTAGTGACTTCGTACGCTTCGCATAAAAATTACACTTTGTATAGTAACCGGCCCCTATATTTATACCCATACGCACACTAGGTTAGAAACTCATGGGTGGAACAGATTTAATATGTTAAAATCATTATCTTTATGAATATTTTGTATGTTACATGTCATTAACAAATAATAAATAATGAATATTTAATAAATTATTAATAACACGTAATGAAAATCAAAAATTATAAAAGTATATTGTAAGCTAAGATATAATAGAAATTTTATTATTTAGTATTTAGTATGTTTTAATAAATTACTAGGGTTTATACCCGACGCGCGTTGCGCGTCTTATAACCGATCAAACCCGAACTTTGCCATGGGAGCCAATTCCGCCAAAGGCTAGAATAGAAACGCTACTACATCGTCATCGCCTATCAAATATTGTATCTTCCCATACAAATAGTTATCACATCAGATCATATTTACATAAAGGTTCACAGATGATGTCACTGTCATCATCACCGAACACAGTCGAACGAAAACAACTATCTTCAAAGATTCGTGGAGATGCCAACGCGTTCTCAGATGAGACCGTCACCATCATCGAACCAAAACACATTCCAAAGCTGAAACATATGGAATAGAATGACAAACAACATGTATACCAACATAAACGCAACAAAACATCATCATCCGGCAAATCATAACTGGTCAAACATTCAAAAAATAACCCAAAATAATATAAAAACCAGCACAGACAGATAAAGGGGTTCTTAAATGAGGAATCCTCATCATCACAAAACTAAAATATGGTTTAGATATGAAAATTTCAAAAAAATCCCCAAATAACAGATATATCATATATAATCGGTTGTTAAGTGAGGCTTTTGTAAGGAATACACTTAAAGGCTGATGCAATCAAAGAACAATCAAAAAGCTCTCGGCATGCACATGTGAAGTACTAGGAAAGTACTTTGGAAGATTTGATATAACTCAGTGAATTATGCTAAGTACTAAATCTTCCAAAGCCAAAAGACCAATTCTTCCGAAGCCAAAGAGGAAGTCTTCGAAGCTTCAAAGACAAAGTCTTTCGAAGCCAAATTCTGATTTCTTCCGAGGACAGAGAAGACATGTTTTCTCTGACTAACTTTTGACAAAAGCTGAACCATCTTTCCGCTGCCATTTCTGAAGACTCACCAAACAACATGGTTTAGTGAAAAGTCCATACTTTAGTCAACTATAGATTAAAATGTTGAGTCTGTAACTTTCTAACTATGTACTTTTATCCATTTTGTATTAGATAAGGATGTGAGCTATGACATGTCATAGTCACTAGTCAAAAAGGCAATCTGCCTTTTTGACTTTCATTGATCTTGTTGTCTAGATTAGTGTTTCCAGCTGGCCTTTAAAGTATGGTCGGCTGTAGAATGTAGTATAAAGTATCTCAAGTACTTGTATTTAGAATTAAGTTTTGTAACACCTGTAAGAACTTGAGAGCAATATACAACATTCTTGAAAACCATATACTATCTTGTTCTTGTTATTGTTCTTTACTTGAGTTCTTTGTTTCATCCTAACCAGTCCCTATTTGATCTGCTAAGTGTTTTAAGTCTCTCCATCTTGTGAAACTGTTGTATTGATCACCCTTTAACGGTCCTGCAATTGGTATCAGAGCATTTCAGTCTCTTGATTGTAAGATCTCACCATCTTAAATCTCTTCAGTTTCACAAAACACTTATCAACTCAAATGGCAGCTATCTTTAAGGCTGATATGGAAACTGGAACCATAAAAAAGTCTCCACTGATCACTCCTGATGACTTTGATACTTGGTGCCAACGTATGGAAGGGTTCATCAAGTCTCAAGACAGCAGGATGTGGAGATCTGTTGTTGAAGGACCTCACATCCCAAGCACCTCTTCAGCCACTGCTGGAGGTGGGATGATACCAAAGGAAATGGCTGATTACTATGAAGAATACTGGAAGAAAATAGATGTAGATCAAAAAGCCATGATCACTCTTCAAACTGCTCTTCCAAACTCCATATACAGAGGCTTAAAGAAGTGCAAAACTGCTAACCAGCTCTAGGATGCACTAAACCTCATGTATAAGGGTCTGAGGAAGCCAAAGAGAACAAGAAAGACATTATGAAGCAGTAGTTTGAGAACTTAACCTACAAGACAGGTGAAACCATGACTCAACAATACTTCAAGTATGTTGAGATTGTGAATACTCTAATGGATGTTAGAGTCAACCTTGAGAATAGGGACATAGTGAGGAAGTTCATGTTCTCTCTTCCTAGACAATGGATTCACTACTGTGTGGCCATCAAAAGAACTAAGAAACTCTCCACTCTTACTCTCACAAAGCTATATGGTATCCTTAGTGGTTACCAGATGGAAATGAACCTGCAAAATCCATCAAGCAGCTTTTCCAACAATCAGCAGAGCTCAACCCTTCATGTCGTTGAAAGAGATAGCAGAGAACCACAACAGCATGTCATTAGTTACCCTGATAACGCACAAAAGGGTCCTTTCATCACCTTCCCTGACACAACAAGGGAGAGCTACATCCAAGGAAGCCCATTTCAAGAGACAAGCTCTGCTCAAGCCTTTATGTCTGCTAATGAAAGTTGTGGAAACTTTCTCTTCACTCTTAAAGACTTGGACTGCATCCATCTAGATAATCTAGAGTACATGAAGATAGTTCAACAGATGGCTCTCCTTACTTACAGAGCCAAAAAGTTCTACAAGAGAACAGGAAGGAAGTTCCCAAGCAATGTGGCCAGTGGAAAGTTTGGCCTGGATAAAAGCAAGGTGAAGTGTTACAACTGTAACCAAATAGGACAATTTGCTAGAGAGTGCAAGGCACCAAGGACAAATGGTGGCCAAGCACAATCCAGACCAAACTATACTGATGTAGCTCCCAGAACTGAGAAGCCAAGCCAACCTAAACAACAAGCTACTGTCACTGTTGAAGGAGGAGGCTTTGACTGGAGCTTTCAGGTAGAAGATGCTTCTCCAAATCAAGCATTGATGGCTAATCATTAAGAAGCCAAGGTATTAAAACATCTTTGTACTTCTGAATGCATTACTAAAGTTAATATGTACAGGTCCTACAACTTGGAAGTGGGATCTGACCTTG
Organism: Flaveria sonorensis; assembly: GCA_025506505.1. Taxonomy (NCBI): domain Eukaryota; kingdom Viridiplantae; phylum Streptophyta; class Magnoliopsida; order Asterales; family Asteraceae; genus Flaveria; species Flaveria sonorensis. The sequence continues at coordinate 51,795,712 of CM046436.1, forward strand.
AGTCCTTAAACATTTTAATAGCTGATTTTAAAAGAGCAGAAACTGATTATAAACTTAAAATTGAAGGTTTATAGAAAACCATTTCTACTCTTAAGCATGAGCATACAAACTACACTACTAAAATCAAAGATCTCATAACCAAGTTAACTGATTGCCAGGCTGAGCTTGTGATCAGCAAAGCCAAGGCAGAAAAATGTGTTCTTGAAGAGGAAACCTTCAAGAACATGACATCCTTATCCTTGCATGCAAAAGTCTGTTACCAAAATAGGCAGGGACTAGGATCAAGTGAGATAACTCCTCTACACACACTTCTATCTGTTAGATCTCCAAGGTGTGAAACTTGTTAAGATGAGTTGCCTCCTATTAATCCTATCCAAGAAAAGGATGAGGATGTAGAGGAGATAGTGAAGGATGAACCTGAGGTGAATGACAAGGGTTATCCTATAAAGGGACACTTACTCCTAGAGAGAAGAAATAACCAGGGATGACTAAGTTTGCAGGGAAGAACTTGATAAGGGCAGCAAAAAGAAAGTCAAAGAAAGCCTAAGAGATCAAGGCCACCTTCAACTTCAAGCAAAAGCAAGTTTTAATTTCTGCTGGATTTGAAGTGGTAAAGACTAAAGACTCAATAATGGACTCTAATACATGTAGTCCTAGTTCATGTCGAAATCATCCTGATTAAGAGAAGAAGGCTGATAAATTGTGCACCACTGCTGCACAGCCTGAACCATCCAGTTCCAAGAGCAAGCCTCATCTCGAGAAGCTTGCTTCATTATCTGAGAAGATGAGGAAGGAAATGGAAAGTGATCAAGCTTAGCCTCCCACTCAAAAGAAGACTCTCAGAAGCATGCCAACTGAATGCATCATGTCTAGTAGTACTTCTCACTTTTCCAAGGATTGCATCTACAATCCTAAAAGTACTATCCACATGACCAATAAGAAAACTTCTGAGAAGAAAAGAAGAAGATAGCTTCAGAAGGAAAATCTCTTCCTTTTGGAAGCTCCAAAGTGAAGAAGAAGATAAGTGAAAACTTACCTTCGGAAGAAAATTTGGTCTCGAAAGAAAGGAATGCTTTCAAAGTACTGAAGTCTGTAGTAGTGGATATAAAAGCTTTCGAAGATCTAGTCTCCAAAACTTTCAAAGTTATCAAAACTTCTAAAGTATTGAAGGCTACTTCTAGTCTTCCAAAGATGGTGTGGAAGATGAAGGAAGGCCATGTGACTGAAAGTTCTTCATCAACAACAACAGATGATCCTCAGAGCTTGCATACAGGATTAATTACTGTTGCATTATCTTCAGTTCACTTTGACAAGCCCAAGACCAATGAGGCTTGGGTTTCCAACTGTAACTAACCATCTATTTCTATGCAAGGACAGCTAAAGACCAAAAGGAATGTAAGGATCATTGACAATGGTTGTTCCAAGCACATGACAGGCAATGGCTCTTTGCTTCAGAACATTGAGAAATTTGATGGAGGGCCAGTTGCTTTTGGAGGAGAATCAAGTGGTTACATTACTTGAAGGGCAAGGTCACAAATGGTAAGCTCAGTATTGAGAAGGTAAATTTTGTTAAAGAGCTTGGGTACAATCTCTTGAGTGTATTCCAGTTTTATGATCAGAGACATAACATGCTCTTTATTGAGCATGAGTGCATTGTTCTCAAGCCCAGGGTGGTCATTCCTCAAGAGCATATCCTGCTCAAAGCCCCCAAGAAAGGGAACATGTAGAAGATGGATCTGCAGGAAACATCCCCTTCGGGAGAAGTTTCTTGCTTTCTATCTAAAGCCAATAGTGATGAGTTTTTCCTCTGGCAAAAAAGAATATGCCATGTAAACTTTAAGAACATGAGTAAATTAATTAAGAATGATTTGGTAACTGGAATACAAACGAAAGAGTTTACAAGTGGTGATCATTGTGTTGGATACCTGTGTCTCACAAGCCAAAGGAAATGAACTTCATCACTACTCCCCTACACTTATTACATATAGATCTCTTTGGCCCCACTAGTTTAATGAGTCTAGGAAGGACCTTATACTATTTGGTGATCACAGATGACTTCACAAGATATACTTAGGACTTCTTCCTTAGAACTAAGGATGAGACCCCTGAGATCTTGAAGAGTTTCATTCTAAAAATTGAGAATCAATGTGATCACAAGGTCAAAATCATAAGATGTGATCAAGTAACTAAAATCAAGAATCAATCCTTGATACATTTTGTGATGAGAAGGGTATTATAAGATAATAAGTGCTCCTAGGACTCCTCTGCAAAACGATGTTGTTGAGAGGAGAAACATGACACTTGTTAAAGCTGCAAGAACCATGTTATCTGATTCTAAACTGCCCATCACCTTCTGGGCAGAGGCAGTCAACACTGTCTGCTATGTGCAGAACAAAGTTTTAGTAGTCAAGACTCATGGTAAGACCCCTTATAAATTGTGACACAAAATAAGACCTTTCATTAGTTTCTTCAGATCATTTGGATGTCCTTTCACCATCTTGAATACCAAGGATCAAATAGCTAAATTTGCTGAGAAATCAGATGATGGACATTTTATTGGAGACTCGTCCCAAGCTAAAGCTTATAGAGTATACAATCTCAGAACTAGAGTAGTTGAGAAGTCAGCTAATGTGACCTTCAATGAACACACACCCAGTGTGAAAGGTTCTGGTCCTGATTAGTTGTTTGATCTTGACTTAGTTACCAACTATTTTAACAAATCTTGTGAAGATGTTTCAGGATCTACAGGTAACTTATCAACAGGAGATTCTGATCCAAGATTTGAGTTGAGAAGACCAAGTGTTCAAATTTCTTCAACTCCTGTGGTAACTAGTCCTGCAGTTGGAAATCCTGTCAGCACAACTATGACAAATTCTTCAGCTGATACATCTGAGATGCTAATAAATTCCAGCACAGAGGCACAGAACACAAATGAAGGAATTTCCAATGTAGGAGGAGATGGAGGTGGTGATAGTGATCAAGAATTTCTTGATCCTGATAACCACTCCATAGAAGACAATATCAATTATGTGACACACTCATTGGATCAAGTTTTTCTTGATAAGTGTGTTGATGCGGTGGATGATATTCAAGCACCAGATCTAAATTTCACCAATTTAGATCTGTTCAACCAACTTGCTGTGATTCCTCAACGGAGAATCCACAAGTCAGGTCCCATCGCAAACATCATTGGAAATATTGAGACAGGGGTAAGAACAAGAGGAAAAACCCATGACAAAAATGTTTGTCTTCATTCTTATTTCTTGTCCGAGATTAAGCCTAAGAAGATTGATGAGGCTCTGAAGGATGGAAGTTGGGTTGAAGTAATGCAGGAGGAGCTGCTTCAATTCAAAAGACAAAATGTCTGGAACTTATGTCCTTTTTCTCAAGGGAAGACTAGTATAGGTACGAAGTGAGTATTCAGGAATAAGAAAGATGATAGAGGACTTGTCATCAAGAACAAGGCAATACTACTTGTTCAAGGGTACACACAAGAAGAAGGGATTGACTACATAGATGTTTTTGCTCCTGTAGCAAGACTTAAAGCTGTTAGGATATTCCTAGCATTTGCTGCATCCAAGGATTTCAAGGTCTACCAACTTGATGTCAAGTGTGCTTTCTTATATGGGGTGATTGATGATGAGGTGTATGTCAAACAACCACCTGACTTTGTAGACCCAGATCATCCTGATTATGTCTGCAAGCTTGACAAAGCTCTTTATGGGTTGCAACAAGCTCCAAGAAAGTGGTATGAGCCACTATCATAGTATCTCTATCAGCATGGATACAAGAGGGATACTATTGATGGAACACTCTTCATAAAAGGAACAAGAAATGACTTGATGCTGGTTCAAGTTTATGTAGATGACATATTTTTGGGTCAACTAATCCGTAGCTCTGCAAAGACTTTGAGAAGCTGATGAAGAATAGATTTGAAATAAGTGCCATGGGAGAACTCAATTTCTTTCTAGGAGTTCAAGTAAAGCAGGTTGACAATGGCATCTTCATAAACCAGTCAAAGTATATGTAAGACATACTTACCAGATTTCATCTGACTGAGTGTAAGGTTGCTAAGACACCCATAGCCAGAAATCACTCTCTAGGACCTGATCTTGAGGGGGAGTGTGTTGATAAACATCTATACAGGGCTATGATTAGGTCTCTTATGTACCTCACAGCCAGTAGGTCTGATATCATGTTTGCTACATGTATTTATGTGAGATATCACGCCAATCCCAAGATGTCACACCTGGTTGCTGTCAAGACAATTCTCAGATATCTTAAAGGCGATCCCAAACTGGGCCTTTGGTATCCAAAGAATTTTGATTTCAATCTGTATGCCTATACAAATAGTGACTATGGTGGCTGCAATATGACTGCAAAGTCTATATCTGGGGGGTGTCAATTTCTTGGTGAAAGGATAGTCTTATAGCAATGCAAGAAACAATCTTTTGTGTGTGTATCAACTGTTGAAGCTAAATACATTGCTGCTGCAAACTGCTGTGCTCAAGTGCTTTGGATTTAGAATCAGATGCTAGACTATGGATTCAATTTCAAGGAGACTTCCATCTATATAGACAACAACAGTGCTATCTCTATCATAGAAAATTATGTACAACACTCAAAGACAAAACACATCAATATCAAATATCATTTGATTAGAGATAATTTTGAAAAAGAATTGATAAAACTAGTCAAAGTTAACACAAATGAACAATATGCTGATCTATTCATAAAAGGTTTTGATGTGCAAAGATTTAAATATCTTGTATCAGCTATTGGGAATGATAAACTTTGAGTAGATTTTTTCTTAAACTAAACTCAAGATTATTTTTAATATGTGTATCTTAAGTGTCTATATCATTGCCATATATGCCTAGTTTATTTTGGAAGAAACTTTTCAAAATGATATTCCTTAAAAAAATTTGAAAATTTTGGATATAATTTTCTTTCGGAAGACATCAAGTTGTCTTTGGAAGAAAATTATGTCTTCAAAACAAATAACTACTTCTGAGAAATCTACCTTCGAAAGAAATTTTGTTATATCTTCTGAAGTTTATATTTGTCACCAAGTACTTATATGCATTGAAGGACTATTTTCTTCCGAAGCAAAACTTATCTAGGAAGTAAAAATATCTTAAGTAATTTTCTTCCGAAGCAAATTCTTGAAAAGATAAAGAATATCTTCCGAAGCCAAATTGGCTTCGGAAGTTTTTCTCAAACCTTCCAAAGACAAATTACCTTCGGAAGATTTTAGACTTCCAAGAAAACTACCCATTTGGGCACTTTTTCAGAGGTGGGACCGATATTCATATTTCAAAGTTTATCCTTTTACATTAACTTTGTCTCAAATCCAATCCATATAAATATACCTTTAACGGTTCCCCCTCTTTTACTTTCTTCTTCATCTGCAAAAGTTCATAACCTAAATTCACCCACAAACTGCCTTTGTTCTTATCTTTCTTCACCTCTAAACTACTCAAAAATGGCCAACCCTCATCCCCGAAACCAACCCGATTTTTCCATGCAGTTACACAGGCAACACAACCAAGTTGCTCTGTTATCATCTGAGAAAGATCCAGGTTTCTCAGACATTTTTCGCTTCTTGTCTTTTTCAAACTACGTCACCGCACTTACCATTGACCCTCCCTTGTACGAAGATCAACTTTTAGAGTTCTAGAGGACCTGCCAATAGGTCATCTTGGACGGTGGGAAAGCAATGTCTGCCACAGTACAGGGGAAGACAATTTTCATCACTCCAGCCACCATCAACACTCATCTAAGGCTGGATGATGAAGAAGGCGAATTGTCCTTCCCCAAATCTACTGTAAATAACCCATTACAGCAAATGGGCTATGAAGGGGACTAATCAGTAAGAACCTTCAAAAAGGGTAAGGTTTTCTCCCAATGAAAGTGCCTCCTCCATGTGGTCTTCCACTCTCTGTCCAAAAAACATGGAGGTTGGGACCAAATTCCTAAGGACTTATCCTACATAGTCTATGGAATGGTTCAAAGGGTCAACTTTAGGTACTCTTATTTTGTTTATACAAACTTGCTTGCTAACTTGGACTCCTTAGAGTATTACATGTTCCCTAGATATGTTCAACACATTCTTAACTGTGAACTTGGCTTATAGTTAAGGGGAAAAGGTAACACTCTTAAACTGGGACAAATGAAGGCAGGCATCTTTAAAACAATAAGAAAGTCCACTGTTGGCTTCTCAGGGGTAGAAACAGCCCTAGTCCCTAAAATGTTAGAGCTTATTGCTCAAGGTAACAACTTGGCAACACAAGCTGATGTTGAACCCCACCTTCTACATCTGCACCACCCTCATAGCCACAAATCACCATCACCTACCAAAGAAAATCCAAACGAACCCCTTCTTAGTCTACTCAGGTTGAGCAGGCCCACATACACAACCCATGCAGGAAGATGTGGACACTAGAGCTCCTACTTCTTTTGAGGAGCAGATCACTCCTATTATTTCTATGATCAGTGCTGAGGTTTCTCATGCTCAGCCTGATAAGCTCATTACCCCAGCCTTAATCCTTCACTCTGAGTCTCAAAACTCTAGTTATCAACCTTTAGGGGAAAGTTACCATCCCTAGCCTTTGGATCTCAGCCAACCAGTCCTAAACCTTGAATTCTATGATGATGAGTGCTCCTAAATCACCCATATCCAGCCCACATCATCCACCCACAATGGAGGTGGACCTCCCTAAACATGTTCAAGAAGTCCATATGGAAGAGGTCCTCACTTTTGCAAGTGATACATCATTAAGACCTTAACCATGGCAACCCAGCCCATTGACACTTCTCTTGAAGCTGTCATGGTGCACGGGAAATCCAGCAGCCAAGAACCACTAGCTGGTGGTAAGGAAGAAGACTTTGATCCTATTCTCTCACCCCTATGATTCTTCTGATAAAGATGAGGGAAGTATGCAACTAAAGGTGCTAAGACTGTTAAAAACATGCACCTATTTAGTTTCAAAGGTGAGTCACCTGGAATCTCAGGTGGCTACCTTACAAAGAATGGTCAATGACCAGCAATTTGAGATCACCGATCTCAAGGGAAAGTTAGCTGAGAGACCTATACAGAGGACTCAACCAAGTCCACAAGAACCTGTGGATGTGATGGACCTAACCCTTAGCTCCCCTGTGCAAGAGGGTGATGCTACTAAAAAGGGGAGAAAGTCCTACCTACAATCACAAAACCAGGGAGTTCCTCTCAGAGTATGGACATGGAGGACTCACCACTCTCACTTGCAGTTGTCCATACTCAACAACCTCCTCAAGTTCTTATTAATATGGACTCACTCATTCAAAGCTTGTTTAAGGAAGGTATACCAAGGGCAATGCCTACTCCATCTCACACTGCTGAGAATCCAATAGTAGGATGGAGGTATGATGCTAAAAGGAGAGCCCTAGTAATCTCTAGGTCTCAGGGACAATAAGAAATCTTCAATTTTTACAACCTGAGATACTCTGAGAGCACCTATTTAGTTGACCTCCCACTTGCCAACCCAAGTCAAAACAGGCAAGATGCAAGGTTAGCTAATAGGATTCAAGATAGGGTGCTTGAATAGTGCAAGCTGAGATCCAAATTATATAGACAGAGGCTAGCAGGTAAAACTGTTGGTCAACTGGATGTTGAGGTGGACCCTAAGATTAGCTTTGAAGGGGAAACCTAGGCTGAATTGAGCTTGCGAACCTTGAGACATGAACTGCTTCAACACCCATTACCCTCAGTGAGGCACCAGCTGGTGAAGGTGTCTCACAGCCTCTCTCTAGCCATAACTCAAGTGCAACACCAAGTAAGGATGAGCATTTGGGTCTCGAGTACCCTACCGTACCGAATTAGTGTCGACCGAGAGAAACGGTACCGGTACCGGTACTTGGTTTTCATGTATTTCGGTATCGGTACCAATCGGTATCGGTAACTGTAAAATACCGATTAGTCCCGCTTAGTACCGAATACAAGGCATATGAAAGGTTTTTAGGAATTCTCATGTTGGGTTTTCTTGAAAGTTGGAACACCGACTATTCCAAATCACCTGGTACCAAGAATATGTCAAGATATTATTCTATTTTAAAGAAATCACCTTTCAATAAACAACAATCCAATATCATGTTTGACAAACCCTAAACCTCTTGCAACTACACCATCTTCTTCATTGACTAAATCTACTACCATCAGCATCATCAAATCAACAGGAACTACATCGATCGTCATCATCATCATCAAACCAACTAAAATCGATTGAAACTACATCGACGATCAATCATTCATGGATTCTTCATCTACTCAAAGCCGAAAGGAAGGTTCAAAAAGTAGGCAAAGAGAGGGAAAAGTGTTGGGGTTACTTTGATGTGGTTTTCATAGAAGAAGAGGACGGGGTTAAATGGAAGTATGGAAGGTGCAAATTTTGTAAAATCGAGATCAAAGCCGATTTACACAGAAATGGTACGACTGGTCTCAAAAAAACACTCATCTTCTTGTCTTTTGAATACTGAAGTAATTGCTAAGAAAAAACAAAAGAGTGTGGTGTTTAAAAAAGAATCTAACGGGGAAGGTAGTGTTAGTATTTGGAAACATGATGAAGTTAGAATTAATAAAGCTTTGCTAGACTTGTTTATTGTCGTTGAACTACCTTTTAAGCTTGTAGAAAAACCAGTTTTTATCGAGTACACAAACTCGTTAAATGGAAAGTTTATTTTGCCCTCACGACATAAAATATCTAAAGATATTGCAAAGTATTACATAAAGGAAAGAGATAAATTGATGACTTACTTGAGTAAACCTACCAATACCATGCACTTAACTATCAATACTTGGACATCAACATGTCAAAGGATTAATTATATGGTTGTAACTGCTCATTTCATAGATGATGATTGGGTAATGCATAAACGCATAATTAACTTTAGACCTATTGATAGTCATAAGGGGGATGATATGGCTCGTGAATTGTTAGATTGTATTCATGGGTGGGGGATAAAGAATGTTATGACTATGACCGTTGATAATGCTTCTAGTAATGATAAGCCGGTTGATTTTTTGGTGAAAAAATTGCCTAATTTGTATGTTGGTGGAAAATATTTTCATGTTAGGTGTATGGCTCATATCTTGAATTTAATCGTGAAAGATGGATTATTAGAACATAACCCTCATGTTGAATGTTTGCGGAAAGCGATTAGGTATATTAGAGGTTCAACACAAAGGATAAAAAAGTTCAAGAAATGCATGAAAGATTTAAAAGTTGATCCAAATAGATTTTTAAGTGGTGATTGTACTACTAGGTGGAATTCCACCTATGAGATGTTGAAGATTGCTGTAGATCTAAGGGATGTATTTCTTTCTTATGAATTTAAAGACAACAACTATTTTCGTGATTTAGAAAGAATACCTGGAAGTTCAGATTTTAATGTATGCAAACTATTGGTTGAGTTTCTAGATAAATTTAAAAGTAAAATGGATATTGTATCATCTACTTCAAAGCCCTTAGCCCACCTGTTTTTTAGAGAAATTCTAGATGTAGACAAACATTTACATGAGTGGGGGATCCATCTACAATTTTGTGTAATGGTAGGTTCAATGCGTGAGAAATATGATAAGTATTGGGGGAAGTATGACAAGCTTAATGACTTTATGTATTTTGCTGTTATCTTGGATCCAACTATGAAATTTTATTTTCTTGAACGTTGTTTCACAAAGATGATTATGTATGACATAACCAAAGAAAATCCTATGTCCAAAGAAAAAATTAAAGAGAGGGTTTCGGGTATGGTGGTAGAGGTTGAGAATAGATTACATGGTTTGTTTATAACATACAAGGAAAGATTTGATAAGGTTGAATACAATTCTGCGTGTCAAGAATCACGTAATGACGAAGTAGTGGAATGTGATGGTGGGAATGATTTTTTTGCGGAATATCTAAATGTGGAAGAAAGTAACTCGGTTGGAATAGAAACCTAGTTGAAGAGGTACCTACAATAGCCAAGAACTAATTTTACTAAACGGTTTGACATACTTACATGGTGGAAACAAAATGCTATTAGATTTCCAATCGTATCTCGTATGGCTAAAGGTAAAATGATTTCATTTCTTACAAGTTTTTTTTACATTATTTACGTTTATTAACTTTGTATATTGTTAGATATATTGGCAATTCAAATTTCCACGGTCGCATCCGAGTGGGCGTTTAGTACGAGCGGTCGTGTACTAGATGCATATAGAACAAGGTTGCCAACTCAAATCATCGAGGCTTTGGTTTGTACTCAAGATTGGGTGAGAAAATCACGAAAGCCAATTGTAGATGACATAGACGATATCCTAAAGGATGATGATATTGTCATGGGTAATAGTTTTGTTTATTCTTTAATAAGTATGGTTGTTAAAAGTATGTGTTAACTTCTTTTGTTTCTTGTTTTACTAGAGAGATTGAAGATGAGATAAATAAACAAAATGAAAAGGGAAAGGGACTATGCATAGTGATTAGAAAGGATTAAAGGGAGATCAAGTTTCTTTTATTTTGTTTATCAGATGTTTTATTGTTTGGTTAAAAGCAAATTTATCTTCTTTTCCAGATTTGTCATTTGATGCTTATCAACCACTTTCCCAGAGTTATTATTTGTCTTCATTTTAGTTTATTAATCAATTTAGTGTTTTAGTTCTCCATCATACTACTAGAAAAAAATTTGAACTTTTATGCAATATTATAAACAACATAAAAATGCTATGTCTTCAAAGATTCTGTAAGAAATTATACTTCCAAGCATACTAAACCTATAGTCATTTATATTTATGATGAAAATAAGTAGAAAAAGAACAACGTAAAACCATTTCTAAGTGCTAGTTCAACAAAACAACAACATATAACTATTATGGTTTTTGTTATAAAGTAAAAAAATAACATAATAACACATACTTTTGTATTATTGCTAGGTTATTAATTTAGTTTAATTACATTTCAATATTACAAACGAATTTTATATGACTTAGAAACAATTTTTACATTTTTAGGAAAAAACATAATCAAAGTGGTACCAAGCGAGAAAGTATCGAAAAAACCGGTACCGATATTTGGTACCCACTTCTCTACAAAATCGGTATCAGTACTTTTGTTACAAGTACCGGTTCGGTACCGATACCAGACTCATCTCTAACACCAAGCAATAAAGGCCAAAGCTCTCTCCACTAAGAGACACACAGGCTAGTGACTGACAAAGGGAAGATGAAGATGACCTCTGAGGAGATTAAGGAGGAGCAGAGAGAGAGGAAGAGGATGACAAGGGGAGAGAGTTCAAGTAGGACCCCTAGCTTTATGAAAGCTACAATCAGGGCTGCCTCCAGGCCAAGCACTCAAGATGATGAGTTACGGGCAGCCAGATTAAACTATCTGAGGTCCAGGAACTACAGTATTGATGAACTCATCTCTCTCCCCTTGGATGAACTAAATGAACTGGCTGACATGAAAGTGTCAAAGGAGAGGAGAGAAGCTAAGGATGCAAAATTGCTCCTCAAGATCAAGGAAGAAATGAGGAGAAAAAGACTTTACAAAGCTCCTACCCTCTCCCCAGTTCAGGAAAGTCCTAAGGCAGAGGCTATGGCTACTGAGCAACAAACTCAGGTAGGTAGGGAACAAGACAGGCAAAACATGATAACCTACCTGAGTGCCATAGGTCTCTATCAGGCAGCAGACCCTTCCCTTATCATATGAATACATTGAGTTTGAATACCTCAAGCAGCTTGAGCAACAAGTGCAAAAGGAGCAAAAAGCTGCAAAGAGGAAGATGATGAAAGAGGCTGCAAGGTCAAGAGCCACCATTAGAGCAAATCTGAAGAAGTCTGCTGATAGACAAAAGATGATGAGCTTCTTGAAGCTGTATGAATTCTCCGAAAGGAGACTTGGTCCAATGTCTCTATCCACTATGGATGAGCACATTAGAGTGATCAAGCAGAAGATCAAACGGGGTGAGCTGGTTGACTTGCATTCTCCACCAAGTCAGGCTGCACCTGAAGGTGAGGTCAAGGTTGAACCCCAAGAGACAACATAACCTGAACTTAGTGCTACATCACAGCTAGCTTCATCTTATGATCCATAACAGGGTTCTGATCTATCTCCTTCTGAACCTATAAAGGACAAGGACCCAACTAAGAAGGACAAACAAGAACAATCTGGTACTGCAGGCCAGTCCTCTCAGTTAAAGTACAGAAAGAAGAAAAGGATGGCCATAAGAAGGGTCAAGAAGAAGAAGAAGTCCAAGGCATCCACCTCTGTACCTCAAGATTGGTAAGAACATCCTGAGAGTGCTCAAGAAGAGGCTTCTTAACAAAGTCCACTCATAATGGAGTCTCTTGCTGCTGAGAGACCCATCTTGTCTTGGGTGTTTACTACTAACCTAGATAGATGATATGTCACTAGAGATCAAGGAGGTCAAAACATGTACTTCTGGCAAAACATTCTTGATCTTCTTTTGCATGATCTCTATGACATGAAGAGATACCTTGAGAGTCTGAGGAATCCTGACCAACTGATGATGAAAGGAATGGTCTTGATTCTAATGAAAATTATCAATAGATGAAGATCAAGACTCAAAGGTTTCTTCAGTTTTGGTAGCATCATCCTGGGGGAGTTTGTAAGGAATACACTTAAAGGCTGATGCAACCAAAGAACAATCAAAGAGCTCTCAGCAAGCAAAGAACAATCAAAGAGCTCTCAGCATGCACATGTGAAGTACTAGGAAAGTACTTTGGAAGATTTGATATAACTCAGTGAATTATGCTAAGTATCAAATCTTTCGAAGCCAAAAGACCAATTCTTCTGAAGCCAAAGATGAAGTCTTCCGAAGCTTTAAAGACAAAGTCTTCCAAAGCCAAAGACTGATTTCTTCCAAAGATAGAGAAGACATGCTTTCTCTGACTCACTTTTGACAAAAGTTGAACCATCTTTCTACTGTCATTTTTGAAGACTCATCAACCAACATGGTTTGGTGAAAAGTCCATACTTTTGTCAACTGTAGATTAAGATGTTGAGTCTGTAACTATCCAACTATGTACTTTTATGCTTTTTGTATTAGATAAGATTGTGAGATATGACATGTCATAGTCAGTAGTCAAAAATACAATATGTCTTTTTGACTCTACATTGATCTTGCTGTCTAGATAAGTAAAAAAAAAACAAAAAGAATTTTGATCTTTCCAAATGCTCTTGGATGGGTAGTTGAATGCCAAAATAAAGTCTTACTTCTCTAGCTTACAAGAGATCTACTGGGAAAAGTCCCCTTCCCTTTTGGGCCGGTTGTGGGCGAGCATCAAGCTCAAACTTTCTTCTTGCATGCGTGCCCATTTACGGATCTATATGCTCTGATTGGAACTTCCAGTTCCAGAACAGGTGGCTGGTTACATCATCGAATAAGGCCTTTGCCTTCTTTTCAGAAATTATTATTTCCTTTTTTTTAAATAAAGAAGAAAATTAATAGGATACTTGACTGGTAAGAAAGAGCTTCCATAAGACCTGCCCATGCATTTGTTCGGATCCACTCATTGGACTAGGGCGGAAAGACGGAAGCGAGAGCTTTTCGCTTAGAGTAGTGAATCCTGTGAAAGCCGAAGACTAGAAGAAGGGTTTTAGCGAGCAGGCCCCATGTACCTAGGTAGGGGTAGGTTGGAGGGGGCTCGTCAAGGGGAGCTTGACTGAAAGACCCTACCCGACTCATTCTTAGGACAGGCTTAGCTGGGATGGGATATTTGAAGAAGCACAGTCGGTTGTAGGATGTAGTATAAAGTATCTCAAGTACTTGTATTTAGAATTAAGCTTTGTAACATCTGTAAGAACTTGAGAACGATATACGACATTCTTGAAAACCATATACTATCTTGTTCTTGTTATTGTTCTTTACTTGTGTTCTTTGTTTCATCCTAACCGGTTTCCTATTTGATCTGCTAAGTGCTTTAAGTCTCTTCATCTTGTGAAACTGTTGCATTGACCATCCTTCAATGGTCTTTCCTCATCATCATCGAATAGAGATAAACAACACCAACAAAAGCCCAACAAAAGAGATGTAACAGGTTTTGACGTGAGGGCGCCTTCATCATCACTGAATAAGATCTATGATTTAGATCTTAAACTTTCAGAAAAGAACCACAAACAACAGGTCTCTAGAACACTGACGCCACCACAGGAAGTCATCGAAGACAGCTGGGAGGCGTCCAATTTGTAGCGACAACAGAATCATCATCTCATTGATGAGGCGGTGCTAAACCCGAAACCAACATGTAGTGAGAAAAAGATTCAACCCATTAGACCATGACTGCTACCTTGGCCTTTGCCACCACAAGCAATAACAGGGAGGCTGTTGCTTGCCACCGTCGAGGACCTCCAGAAAGCCGCCTCGATAGATGCCACCAAAGGCGGTCATAAGAGACCACCGGCAGCGTCCATATCGAAGCGTTCAGGACCGACGGTCCATTCTTACGGCGGTAAGTGACAGCGGTGAACGGGGAAGAAGGAGGCAAAAGTAGAGAGAACTTTATCTCTCTACAAAAGTACTGATGCAAATAGAAAGAGTGTTCTCCTTCTTTCTTGCTTAAACACGTGTTCGGGGGGCAAATGCAAAAGTCATCTAATATGTGTGGCCGAACCACAAACACACCAAGCACTACTATTTCTTCAGTTGCTTTTTAAACATATAGATAACTAGAATAAAAATATTTTTATTTAAGATATTTAATTGTTTATTTTAGTTATTTAAATAATCATAATATCTATTAAACCACTAAGTCGGAGACTACAGTAACCATTTATGATTTTGTACATTGACCACCAGATTTCATTTATATACAGAATAACCCTTACTGTAACAGTCAATAGATCTCTTTAGTTGTAAGTGGCTTGCTGGAGAGTCACGGTGGTGGTGATGGAAGGGTGGGTAGGGTTCTTCATAAAAAGCCTCACACACGCTTGTGCACGCCACCACTCTCTGACTCCGACTTGAACACGTCGCCCTCGGCTCGGCGGGGCAAGCACAGTTCAAGTCAACTAAACAATCAGTAGAGCTTCTACCTTTGCTCGTACCGTCTCTCGAAATCACCAACATCGGGAGGTTATACCTATCGACCAAGTTGACGTCATAGAAATCCAACTCCTGGTCGCCATTTTGAAGCTACGTTGAACAAGAAATAATTCTAGAATGATTGATGAAACGGACGTACCCTTCGCCGAGGGTATTCTTGAGGGATGTCGGGTTTGACTTCCACCAATTCATCATATGCGGACGATCTCCTTCCCAACGGCGAACCACGATCCCACCAGTGCAAAGCATCCCGAAAACCGCGTTGTAGAACCCGCACTATCTCCTCCTCCTACCTCAGGAGGAATTATGGAGAATAAATCAATGGTGGAATGGGGAGTTTGGTGGAAGAAAGAGAACAATGCCTGCAAATACGAGGATGTACCATATATGCATTGTTGGTTATATTATGATATGGTCATATGACTTATTTTTAGCTTTTTCTTGAGCTTGCCTTCTAGGTATCATACCTGTGAAGCAAAATTCAAAGTGTTTTCTTAGTTAATACATTTACTCTATATATTGTATCGTCTTATGTTTAGAGTTAATTTTTTTATATAAAATATGAAGTTATTGTCCATCGTTCTTTCATTATAATACGTATACTAATATGTTTTAATTTTTATTTTTTTGTGCTTTAGTTTAGGATGTTTTTAGAAAAAGAGAGTGTGCTGGTGTTTTTTTTTTAAAACTATAACGTATATATTTAATTTTCTAATCTTAAAAAGGTTAAAAATGTTTTTACCTATGTTTTCGTGGAAAATATACGAAGTTTATCACATAAAATTACTTAACACTTGCGTCTGTTAGAAATTAAAAAAAAAAAACAGGCGGCAACACGCTTGACTTTAATCTCTAATTAGCATTTAATGGGAGAAAAAGACATAAATAAAAATTTAGGTTTCACCAGAAGTCGTTACATGTCCTCCGATCATTTATTTATTAAATGGTATAGACATAAAAATAAAAATGATATATATAATTTAGATACAAATATTTGAATCGAATAATTCAACAATCCTAAATTAACTTTAGAATCAGTTGCTAAATCGATTTGTAAACTCAAAAACCAAAATTCAAATTTGGTTCCATACGACTATTTATATAATAAATACTCTTACAAGTAAAACTACCGGTGAGATCACTCATAACAAGGCGAGGGTACTACTTGAAATAAGGTATGTTTAAAGCATCTTGAATCCAAAAGGTAGCTCAGATTTTCAGGTTTATGAAATGTTGTTTATAGTTTCTCCATTTAATTTCCACTGGATAACCCTACACAGAAAAATGAGTGTTAATCAAACCGATTTTTAGGTTATACGAGTCGGTTTTATAAACATGAGATCTTTTCAAAATAATTTCTAATTCAAAGAGAATTTGAATTAGTACTAGAAACAGTTTTATACATATACTGATTATTAATTTTCTTATTTATTATGGGTTGCACAACATGTTTTAAGTGTTCTATTTATCTTTTGTCGTATTTCTTTTTAATCTTTAACTTTTTGTTTTAACCGAATACTTTACATATTTTATAATATATCTCAAATTTTTTTTACTTTTAACTTTGATCCCTATACTTTTTATATTTTATAAAATTTTTCGTTTTACGTTTCGGTCTACATTGCGAGTTAACACGTCACAACGTGCGTGTTTGGTTCAGCGTTTTTACACTTATTTTTCCCCGTTTAACTCACAACGCACTGGTCCAAAATTGACTTACTTATTGTTATATGTGTTTTACGTTTCGCCTAATGGTAGTGTGTTTTTAGTGTTACGTTTTGGTCCAAGATTGGTTTTATTTTTTTCGTCTTTTTATACACGTTTTTTAGTGTTGATAGTCGCTAAAGGCAGTGTGTCCTTGGTGCTAATTGACATAGTTTAACGTCCCACCGGTAACGCGGGGTTTAATACTAGTTTGAATTTAATTCCCATGCGAATTGACTTAACAAACCGAACTAAAAGAAAAATGTAAATTCGAATCAGGTACGTAGATTTAGATAATTAGAATTCAAATTTTCTTAAAATCAATTTGAAAATCAAATTATGAATTTGAAGTGACCTTTGATCCAACTTGCAAAACCGAAAACTCAATTCGAATTCCACACAGTGGATTTGGAATTTTCTTAGCTTGATTTAAATATTAAACACACCTATCACACAACAATTTATTTATTACCCAAACCACAATTTTATCACTCACTAAAACCTACACACCTCTGGTGTGTATGAGTGCAACCACAAACAACACCCACATTTTTTTATTCACATTCGCTAAGATATTAAACATAACCTAACATCAAATGTTCGTAATACATGAGTTTGAGATGAAATACCAAGATCTAGAATGCAGTCCAAATAGAAAATTAAATGCATATTAATAAGATTAAAGTCGTGTATTTATAAGGATAAAGTCTCTTACTTGACTGAAACTAGATACGTGAACATAAATTCACATATGTGAACACAAACATTTTATAAAATAATTATAAATTTGTAACACATGAAATAATACTCGATTTGTCATTAACAATGGTTTCATAAATTAGTTTGTGAAATGTCAAAAAAAGGGTGTATTTTAATTTATACTATTTGCTACTTCAAATAGGGTTGTATCATGTGCATACCTTAATTGTACCCAACAAGTAGATCCACATATCCAACATATATCATGCCGAATTCAAAAATCTATTTCATTCCATTCAATCAAACTCAAACTCTCTTTCTCTCACTTCATCATCATCATTCTCTTTCTACAATATTGACTATGGACTTATAGAGAACTTGAGGACGTCCATAGATTTATTTTTCTAAAATCTTTATGGTCCAATTGATATTCTCTATTTCTCTTGATTTTTATTCATCAAAACCCATAAATTCTTTTCCCAAAAACCCTCAAAAGAAAGACTACAAGATACCAAATGATTCCGGCCATGGTGTATCGTAGGCTACAACAAACCGACATCACGATTCCGCCAGCAGTCGCCAGCGGAAACTCATCAAACGGCGGTTATACCCCAGGAAATGATAGTTTTGACAACAACATGATGATCATACTAGCAGTCTTGCTATGTGCATTGATATGTGCACTTGGGCTTAACTCGATGGCGCGGTGCTTTTCTCGGTGTGGTCGGATGTTTCAAGCTGAAACATCTGGCCAAACTACCATTGGAATGAGTTCAACTGACCGGAAGAAAGGTAAGTTAAGTGAAATTCCGATGGTGATTTATCGGTCAGAGATGAATGATTCTACGACCGATTGCGCAATTTGCCTTGGAGACTTCAAAAAAGGTGAAAAGATTAGAATTTTACCAAAATGTAAGCATTTGTTTCATGTTAAATGTATAGATAAATGGCTTGTGTCACATTCATCATGTCCAATATGTAGGCAGCTTTTATTTGAACTAGATGAGGTTTAGAATCAGTTATAAACTTTAATATATGTGGTTTTTCAAGTTTTGATAAAGTTTATAGCCAGTATTGTAAATGTTTTGTTTTTGTGGAACTTTAATGTAAATATAATCTCTTGGAGGGTGTATATGAACAGAAAGTTGCAATTGCCCTTAAACTTTGTGATAATGACACAACTGTCCCACGTAGTAGCAAATTAAAAACATGCACCTCTCCATTGGTGATAATGACCTTAGGATATTATCGTTGTTAATTTTCATTGAATTAAATTTTGAGTATGAAATCATAAATAATAAATGAGTTTTAATATTATTTCAATAAAATTACTTAAAACTTTTTCTAACTATAAAAAACATCTAAATTCAATAGTGTTTTTATTTATTTTCTCTTTACAATTTTAGATTTAAGTCTCATTTAATATATAAAATAGATTCAAGCGTGAAATAAATCAAGTTATATTAGGAGCTGTTCAATATTAATAAAAACTAGGTTTTTCTCCTCGCGCTACGCGACAAGAGTTTAGTCGAATTTTCCACACGCAACGCTACGTTACTTTGATCGTTATTTGTCCTGATCGTAGGAACTCATAAAATCAAAGTTTGGGGGCAAAACTTAATAATACAAAATTACTTTTCAAGTTAAAAATAAATTTTAGTAGTGACTCAATCTTAAACCTTAGTGGCCAAAGTCAGAAAAACAAATCGATAACGAAACTCTAAGATCCTAAACATTAATGGTCAAAGTCAAAGACCTAAAAGTTAAGGCAAAAAGTGAAAATATTTAACAGTGGTTAACATTTTAAATAGAGTAAATTACTTTTTTGGTCCCTGTGGTTTGGGGATTTTAACCATTTGAGTTCAAATTCATAATTTTTAACAAATCAAGCCTTGAGGTTTTATTTCTGTAACTATTTCAGTCCAATCAGGTAACGCCATCTATTTTCTCTGTTAAATGCACCCACGTGCCACGCACATGATGGGTATATTAGTCATTTTCACCCCACATTCTTCATTCTACATTCTGCTTCATTTTGAAACAAACCAACCATGGTGATATGTAAATTGGGTTCAACAACCACGATTCGTACCTCTTGGACGCCTACAAACCCTGGACGAAGGTTCCATTGTTGCTCTACACAGGTAACTTCAGCCTTTTTCATCGTTATTTGTTTATTGTTTTCTAACCTAATTCATTGACTCCATCTTCCTATGTGTGCAAGGTCTGTTGAAATTATTCCTGGCTTACTGAAGAAAATCAACAACAATGAAGAAGTTACAAGGAAGATCAATGTTGAAAATTAGAGGCTGAAATGTGTTCTTTGTTTAAGTTGGATGTTTTGTCTCATGTATGTCATTAGCACTTGACCTAAAGAACTGTAAAAGGTACTATTTTGTTGCTATGTACTTGAATCTTATGGAATGTACAAAGTTATGTTTGATATCTTGTATCTTATTAAACTATGGTTTGTTAAATGCAACCACATTAATGAAACACAAATATGATATACCAAACATAGCAGTCACATACAAAACATAGGTATGATAGATAATTAGACCATTAACCAAGACATAATATAGGACACTAATAGCATACAACCACATTAATATTGATTCAAAAAATTATGATTTTAACCAGCAGTTTGCAAAAGACAATTGAAAGTAGTTCATTACCCATAACATCCAAAACTATTACCATTACACAAAACCATCACTAAACCATTGATTAGGTTTATGGTGTTCTTATAGACCTTCCTCCATGTGTCCAACCAATACACCTCATCTACCCATGATTCTGGGATTCCAACTTCAATACCATTAACAACCATGTTCCAGTTCACTGCCACAGCATGCTTGCAGGTCAGTCAGTTCCCATTTTCTACATGAACAAGTTCTTGTATCCACATCCATAACACATTGATCACCCCACAGTCCACTCACCTTGTACTTGCTTTGACCATTCCACATGACATTGTATTGAGATGCCTCAGACTTGATCTGGTTGAATGTCTTTGTAGCTGCTGGTGTTAATGGACCATCATATTTTGCAATGAGCTTGTTCACCACCCCTATTCTCCTCATGATGTACTCTCTGATAAATTCTAAGAAAGAAATGATAGGTTTATCCCTACCTCCTATCAACTACTTATTGAAAACCTCACATAAGTTGTTAAGTAGTACATCACACTTTGGCCTACCTGTTAATCAAAACTAATTATATGAACTTTCATATGAAAACAAATTTAAAATTAAATGAGTGTTACATACCACTAAAATGGGATCTTGCCCAATGTTGAGGGGGGATTTCTTGTAACCACTTATGTAAAGATGGATCCTGCTTTCTAATAGCTTCCATTTGTTTATGAAATTGAGGAACTCTAGTTGCACTTGCACATTTCCATAACAAGTCCTTAAACAGATTGCCTCTCCATTTTGATTTCATGTTTTCATGTATATGTCTAAGACAGTACCAGTGTTCTACAGCTGGATAAACTTTCTTGATTGCTGGGATGATGCCCTACATAGAAAACAAACTATTTAACTACAATAAATCAAAAAATATTTACTATAATAAATGCAAACAAAGTACTAAGATAGACCTTTTGTCTGTCACTCAAGAATGTAAAGTTAGAGTTTGCATACAGATCTAGATCAGTTCCAACACATTCTAAAAACCAAGTCCATGAATTAGTTGTTTCTGCTTTAACTATTACAAATGCCACCGGATATATCCCATTATTAGCATCTACCCCAACTGCTATCAAAATCTTGCCAGGATATGGCCGTTTCATAAAACAACCATCTAAACCTAAGAGTTCTCTCCCAGATAGCTTAAACCCAGCCTTCAATGCACTATAACAAATGAAAATCCTTTTGAATTGCCTACTCTCACTTATGGGAGTAAATTCCCTTTCAACCTCAATCTTAATTGTTGTGTCTGGATTACATCATACCAACTCTTAGCAGTAATCCCTAAGAAGTAAATATTATGATGTGTAGTCTCCTTGAACCTTATGTGTTGCCATTACCTTTGCCCTAAAAACTTTTTGAAAACCTACTTGAACTTGATACTTTTTTTGTATTTGATCTTGAAGAGCCTTTAAAGGTATTTCAGGGTTGAACTCAATAGTATCTTGCACCTCTTTTGCTATAGTGCTTACAGTATAGAGTTTTACTTTCCTAGTTTGTAGGCATTTATGATCTTCAATAAAAGTCTTCACCAACCAAGAGTCTTGCTCATTTTTTCTAGAAATATACAATGACCAAGGACAAGTGCGTATTGGGTGTCTTTTCTTCTTTGTTTTATTTCCAGACGTAGACTCACCCACTTGGGAAGACTCATCCACACTACCTTTTTGAGTTTTACAGTTTTGCCCTTCAGATTGAGAAGTAATACCATCCTGCCCTCCTGAAACAAATATTGGATTTACACCAGTGCAAATAACCCTAAACCTGAGTTTATCATTTCTATCAACATATAATTGTCTTCTAGTAAGTACAGCATGACTTTTCACAATACTTTTAATTTCATCCTTGTTGTTGAATGTTTGACCCACATAAAATGGTACTACATCCAAATGCTTTTCTTGTTTCTTTTTCTTTCTGTACTTCCTAACTGCCTTATTTAGAAGATCCTCATCATCAAAGGCACTGTTAAAGTCATCTAGATCAATGTTTACATCTTCCTCATCATCTACATCTATGGTTTGTTCATCCTCATTGTAATCATCCTCAACAGTAGCCTTGAATGAGTCCATATCAACATTCACATCCTTAACCATGTTATCTGTATCCTCCATAGTTTCTTCTTCCTCATTGTAATCATCCTCAACAGTAGCCTTAAATGAGTCCATATCAACCTCATGTTGGCCTTCATCAGATTCATGTTGCCCTTCATCAGACTCATGTTGCCTGTCATGTCATTATACTCATGATACCCTTCATCATATTCAGTTTCATATGCATTCATTGTATCTTGATCACAAACTGTTTCTACATTTTCAACTGTTTTTATGAAGTGTCTATTGGTTTATTATGATCTAGTTGTTTCCACTCTAAGGCGTGTAATTTTCTAAAAGCTCTTGTGGCCTTTACTGGTTTAGATGGCCTTGGATTAGATGTTTCAGACGGATGACCCACCAAATTTTCAATAAAAACCTTAGAAGGAGACTTATCATATATGTTCAATCTTGAAACCCAATGCTCAATGTAAACTTCAATTTACTTAAACATAGACACATATTTTAACATCAAAAGCACATCTTGATCATTCCCTAATGCTCTCAAACCAAATTTCAAGTCTTGATCAGGAATTCTAAAATGATAAAACATTATCTCATTTTTTAGATAGCCTATTTCCTGAATCATACATAGAAAACTCATCAGAATCTACCATATCCATATAGTTAATCTTACCATCAACATAACAAGTAACTGGTTTTTGTATGAAAACTCCACCATGGAACATCTTCAAAGTAAAAATAGTAGGGCTTGACCCTGTTATCAAAGTGAGGAAGATCAGTAAATTATGATTTTCAAAAACCAAAATCAAGTAAAATTTAAGTTATTGTTGATGAGAGACTAACCGTATACTTCACATGGATCAAACACCTCACCTGGACTTCGAATATACCAGAGCTTTAACACCATTGTTGAAGAAGGTGAACGATCAGAGAAATTCGGGTGAAGGAGATGACCGAAATTTTGGGGTTTTATTCAAGGGGTTAGGGGAAATGACTAATATACCCATCATGTGCGTGGCACATGGGCGAATTAACAGAAAATAGATGGCGTTACCAGATTGGACTGTAATAGTTACAGAAATAAAACCTCAAGGCTTGATTTGTTAAAAATTACGAATTTGGACTCAAGTGGTTAAAACCCCCAAGCCACAAGGTGTAAAAAAAGTAATTTACTCTTTTAAATATCAAAACTATAGTATTCATTTACATTTGCAATTAGATATAGAGTAATTCTTGATTATGCTATGCAATTAATATAGATTTTTGTTAGCTTATTTTTATATAATATTTTAAGATCACATGTTTCTTTCATTGTGTTTTAACGGTGTTTATTAAGAAAAATTCAAAAGTAAACTATTCATTTGCCTTTGCAATTAATTATAGATTAATAGTGTTTCTTTGTGTGTAACTAGTATTCAGACCCCGCGTTGCGGCGGGATGCTATAATAATAGGCAAATCAGATGTAAAACAAAGTAAAAACTTAACCTTTACGATTAACAGGTTCCTAAAATCAGCTATTTACAAAACCAATACCAATGTAGATAGATTTCCTATATTAATATAATCAAAACATGTGGTATGATAATTTTAAACAAATGATCTTGTTCTTTAACTTTAGTAAACTCCTTTAAGTCTGTCATATTCCCTTGACATAGGGATTTCTAAACCATGTTGTTGTTTCTGTTTCTGCTGAACACAAAAAGGTTGTTAATCAAATCGCTATAAGGATCTAATAATGATATACTCATGTTATGAAAAGATGATATACATTATGATGTTATGGTCATGTAAACTGCTTTCAAATTTATATGAATCTTGTCACATAGATAGCTAAATACCAATATTTCTATTAGTCACCTATAAAGTTTAACTTGGTTATCACTTTCCTTAAGAACCGTAGGATCTAATATCACTAAAGTCAAAGATTCAAGTTAATTTGTTTGAATAAATTGACGCATATGATCCACAATTACCTGGTTCAGGGTGTATGATATGCAGGAGTGGTTCTTCCGATATATCTGCATAACCACAAATCCATTCCGTAAAACTGATTGATACATCAGTATACATTAGTAATACAGTGAGAATAAGACAAATTGAGGCCTAGGTAACAAAATTAAGAACACACAATAGCTCTTCATTTCAACTCCATTTGCGTAAACATGTAAACAGGTCCACCAAAATTATTGATGAACACCACCATTGTTTTTAACTCCAATAAGTTTATTAAAATAAATTTTAAACCGAAATTTTAAAAAACCACACTGTAAAAAGATACATAAATGAAAACATAATAAACCATTAAAATTATATGTTCCGGAAATGGAAATCACAATGAATACAAAAGTATGAGTAGATCTACCCTTTTTCATAAGTATCAGGTTTGACATGTACTTATTTTTGGCAGGATCCATTCTAAGCTGAACCAAAATAAACATTTTTTAAAACGACTTCTCCTAACCTGAACTTGTTCTGACCCGTCACCCTGGCCGACCCAACCCATCCATTTTGTTGGGTATAATTATTTATTTATAATGGCGGTCAGTTATCTAGCATTTTATATATAAATAACTATTTTCTGTCAGCTTTGCCTATTTTTGCACCTCTGTTATACCATGACATTGCAGTGATCTACTTGAACTTGTAAACATAAAGTTAACTTAAAGAGTAAGTTAGTGAAGTACCCCTAACAATTTTTATTACTTCGAAGGAGAAATTATCTTGGAGAGACCCAATTGAAAAACCAAAGGTCTTGAAAACCCTTTCAATGGCACACACAAAAGATCACATGAAACCTGAAACAAAAATGCACTTTTGAAAAGTAAACTTCAAGCTAACAACATCAAACCTAACATTAGGAACCAATTCATAGCAGCAAATCGAAGTACAATTGAAAGGAAAAGAAGGGAAACGGTAGAGGGAGAAACAACCGTCGTAGGTGAGATCCAATCAGCCGCAACCCTTGAGGCAGGTGAGGGGGAAGCCAAATTTGTCCCTCACATCTCGCTCTGGTGGTGAAGGTCGTCGATCACCGCCACGACGAAGGCCACCACAGACTTTCTCTGTCTTCGAACCATCCCTTTCTTCCTCCTTGTCTCTTGCTCTATCCTGTGAGAATAATCTTGTTGCTTCACTTTTCGAGCAATGCGTAGGGTGATGAGGAGATTACACATAGCAGATTCAATTGTACTTAACACATAAAAACTTGTAAGAAAAAGTATTAGTAGAATGGGGCTAAAGACGTGACAAAAGAAGGCCCAAAAAAAATATAAACCGGTAAAAGTTGTACAATATGCATATAATATGGTAAATCACTGTTTATGTTAGTTTGAAATGTAAAGAGTATATAATATATATTATAATGGTTGAATTTAAATAATCAAAATAAAACAACCATAAATCTTGATGAATGAATTTAAATAATCATATAATGAAATAACTATAAAACTTGATGAATTTTAAACGATTGCTATTTTTAAATTGAGTTTATTACATTTTTGGTTCATGTGATATGTCCATATTGCATGAATGATCTTAACTTTTAAAAAATTATATCATTAGTCATAACTGTTTGTCAAATCGTAATACCTGTGGTACCTAAAATGAATAAGCGTAAAGTATGTCAGTTAAGTTTTTTACAATGACAATTATAATTCAGTTAATGCATAACAATATGCGAGATTACTAGCTTCTGATTACCACGATCAATAGTTAAGAAACCACAAACAAAACGGTAGCAAATTCAGGCATAAGTTTATAACAAGGCAAAGTGTAGAGCTTCATACAAGCAACACCGCTCTAACATTGGCAAAAAATAATTTCTATAAAAGTTTCAACAACTAATTATCGTAGCAAAACAAGGAAAACATGAGATTTCTGGAACATAATAGTTAATCAGTTTACAAGGATTCGATAATAAGTTACTAACAAGTTGGGTAAAAAATGCAAATTTCCACAACTAATCATCATCGCAAAGTTATTACGTATCAAATAAGAGGACACAACCCGGACGACTAGTCCGGTGTATGCGGGAGCCTATTTGGTCTATGAAAATCTTACATTTTTTACCCATGCAACCAATGTGGGATAAGCTTAATCTTTTGCAATGGTTTTGGTTTGTATCATTACTAAAACTATTGCAAGGTAAGTGACGGCAGGATTGAGACAATGGGTTTTAATGTATGGTTTTTTTAATTCATTTTTCTATTTCTCTAGGTAAGTATGAGTGTTAATAGCATCTCGCACCGGAGATGCTCTTATCACATCTTATCTTATATCAGTTTATTCAAAAAAGTGGACCGTTATGTTAGTAATCTTAGTGATTTTTATTTATTATGAGATTTATTATAAACTAATTAAAATATTTTGAATTTATTAATTGTAATTTTACGTACCATTGGCTAGAGGTGAGCAAATCGGGTATGGGGCCATAATCGAAACCGGGTACAACCTGAGTTGGGCCCAACTGGATTTTTTTGTTCTCAGATACAAGTGAAACCAGGTACGAACCCGGGTCGGGTTCACACCCTTGAATAACCTACTCGATATACCCGCTTAGGGTCGGGTTGGGTCAGGTCCAAAACCGAATACAATACCGAGTTTTTTTATCATTGCTCGTGTATTATTATTATTATTATTATTATTATTATTATTATTATTATTATTATTATTATTATTATTATTTATTATTATTATTATTATTATTATTATTCATTTATTATTTTTTAATAAACTTAAAATTCATTGTCATGTATTCCTGTAACAATGTTAAATAAACATAAAATTCATCATTTATTTATTAAAAAACATAAATTCATCATTTATTTATCGTCTATTGTTTATTTTCTAAGAGAGTTTTCATCAAATGCTAATTATTCATCGGATGTGACAGAAGATACTCATACTTCTACCTCTTCATTATTACTTTTGCTTTTAGTGCAATTTCGTCTTCGAGGATTGTTTGGTCTTGTATACAATCTATCGTGTTTAAGTGACCCTCTCCCCGAACTTCGGAGTGAGACTTGTTCTCTGTAATAATATTACCCTGTTACTAAAAGAAAAAACAGATTCCGAACTACTGTAGAAGCTTGAACGCTTAGTAAATCATGGGCCATAGTGGAAAGAATCGGAAATTAGGATTCATTTCCTTTCCACCAAGCCAAAATATCAAATGCACGATAATCTTCGGTAGTTATAGTGGAAATAAAACTGTTCCACTATATCTACCGAGCTCGCTTGTTAGGGTGTTCCCCCTTTTGCGTTTAGCCGTCACATCCCGAACAACATTCAATATAGCCAAAACCAGGTCTTTAACCGAGGTACTAGCACTTAAGGTAGATTCCCTTGGTGTGGTTATATTTACGTTAGGGTCATATCTATTTAAATAAAAATTATAAATTGTTTTTAAACTTTTATTAAAATTTTCTTTTGCCTTTGAAAAATTAGGGCTTTCGTCATGCATATCCAAATTGACATTTATCTCGTCTATCAAACATTTAACCAACACAACATTTAAAAAAATGGATTTAAAGCGACGGCACAAGTAAAAACGGGTGATAACTCCTTAAAATATTTTTTAAACTTTTCTTTCATTGGTTTTATCATTTGTTTAAACATATGATTATTATTTTAAAATTTTTTAAAATTCAATGCCATTAAATATAATTCTGAAAGCACCGAATAACTAGTGAGATAATAAACTCCCGATAATTTTGTAGTTGAGTTTTTAAATACGCCAAGAAAATTGGATAGACGTTGAACATTGTTACAACCCACATCCGGAAATGGTTCGGCTTCACCATTATCCAAAATACTATTATGAAAAGCTTTCAAAATGTCTTTTTGTTTTAAAGCACAACCAAACATGAGACAAGTCGAATTCCACCAAGTAGGTACATCCTAATTAGGAACTAAAAATCTAGATTTTGTATCCTTATAAAATTATTTATAATCTTGATATCTTTTTCTGCTTGTTTTAAAAACGTCATGTAAAATAAATCGAAAAGCTCTAATAAAGTTATCAATAAATTTCACTGCTAGCCTGTCTTGCACTACTAAATTAATATTATGTGCAATACAACGAGTATGAAAAAAATCGCCATTGGCAATCGAAAAATATTTTAATTTTTCAACCTCGGTTGTGTTATTGAAGCCGTTATCAAATACAATTGAAAAAATTTTATTTTGTAAATTAAAAATAATTATTACATTATCCAAAAAGTGAAACAAAAATTCTCCGATATGCGGATACGAAAAAAGATCAAATGCAATCGTACGTTTCATCATTTTCCATGAATTGAGATCTATCCAATAAATGGTGACGCAAAGGTACGATTCGGGTAAACCTTGTGGAGCCGACCAAACGTCACTAGTTAAATTTACACCGGTATTTAAATTTTCAAATAATACAATTAAATCATTTTTTGCTTGTCTTCATAATTTTAAACAATAACGTTTAAATTAGTACGACTTACATGGGTGTAACGAGGTTGAAGCGTCTCTCGAATCAAGTTGGTCAACCGAGGATTGTCGAAGTGACTAAAAGGCAAAGCTTCTTGAATCACGAACTTCGCCATTCGATCTCGAACCGTATTAACGTAGTAACTAAAGATTTCACTGTCTCCACCAAATTGTGTTTGTTGAGAATTCGGATTACTTTTCAACGACATACAAAACTTTTTGCTAATGTGTTTGTTTAAAGTTGTGTTTGAATTTTTAGCAAACAAAGCTTTACAAAACTTGCAACGAGCCTTTACAGACCCGTCACTCAACTCAACTATATCCCAATTGCATCAAACATTCAAGTTACGATTGTGTGCAAGAACACGAACGACGGTTGAAGCAATGAACGAACCTTGACAAACGGAAGATTGTAAGTGAGCCATATCAAGAGAGTGAAAGTGTGAAACGAGAGAGTAAAAGTGTAAAACGAGAGTAAACGAGAGTCTTTTTTGCGTATGTTTTTGCGTTTGAGACTTCTGTACTCAACCATATCAAACCACACTTATTTATACTAACTTATGAGGCAAAGTTGACAAAGAAAAACAATAAAAAAATTGTAACGGCTATTTTTTTGAAATAGGGTAAAAATCGGGTAGAACCGGTTTCAACCCGGGTACAGGTTGAGTTCGGATCGAGTTCTATAAAATGCCTAAATCTATACCTAGTTACAATCCTATGGGTTTTTTCCGGATCCAAACCGGGTCTCCCTTAATCAAGTAATAACCATACCCGGATCCGGGTCGAGTTCGTACTCATTTTTCATGCCCATCTCTGGCACTGTCCAAATATTTTTTCAAGACAATCAACAGATTTTCTTCATTTTGCTCATCCTTCACGTGCCGATATTCATATATTATATATATTAAAAAACCAATGACGGTTAACAGTACTTCTCATTATGCTTTTAGTACCAACAGGCTACAGTTCGGCCTCCCGTTCTCCACTGCCACCGTCACCGCCGCCGCTGTCGTCTCCGCCCAATCATTCATACAACTTTTCGGCGTGATTCCGTCGAAAAATTGCCATCTCGGGAACACTTCCCCAACAAATTCGAAAACCCCAAAGCCTCAGACGAAGGTCTGAAAATGAGACCCAGATCTCTAATTACATAGACTTTCAGATGTGATGTGGTGGCGGCAGAGGTGGTATGGTGGCTAGGAGCGGTAGCGGTGCTGTCATGGCGGGGGTGGTAGGCGGTGATGGCGGTGGCGGTGTAGTGGTGGCAGCAGTGTCGTGGCGGTGTGGTAGGCGGCCGTGGCTTTAGGGTTGGGTAGAGAGAGAAAGAGAGTAGTGATTAGAAGCATCTTCGTCTTCTTCCAAATGCTAAACTACAATGAAATCCCAACGGCCATTACCATCCTCATCTTCTTCTAATTTATCTCTGGTCAATAGTTTTGAGATATGATGAAACGGAGAGATGAACTTGATTGTTAGTCTGGTATTTCGGGCATTTTTGGGCTTTAAGCCTAACTCTTCATTAGCAAACATTTAATTAATCAAGTATCTCAAACAAGTAACAATTAGTGAAACTAGTCGTATAAATTTGCTACCGATCATGATTAAAAACATTTCTTGCAAGTATTATAATTAGAAAATTAATTTTGAATTAATAAATAACATATGAATAACATGTTATTACAAAGTTTTAACAAACAATTTTCATTTTTATATAAGTTATTACATTATCTTACTAAAAAGTCTGGAGCCGTGTTAAATGTGATACAATTTCATTCGACTTTTGAATTACTCTATGTTTATGTGTTGGCGTAAGCTTAATTTGAAATTGATTCGGGTTAATTGTAGTATATATTTTATCATGTTGTGTACGCCGTCACCGCAACGCGTGACGGATATTAAAACTAGTTATAATTTATAGATTATAGGTGCAATTATTATCATTTGATTTATAATTTATCTTTTTTATTTGTAATTATTATCATTTGATTTTTAATTTATCTTTTTTATTTGTTAATCATTATATATTTCCATAACACATATACGGAGAAAGAGACTTTAAAAGCACGACAAGCATACAAACAAATAAGCATGCTCGGTAAAAATCCCACTTAAAGCAGAGTTTGAGGAGAGTTATCATAAAAAAACAAACTTTACCTCTAGCCTATAAGATAAAAAAACTGCTCTTAACGAGACCCACTGCTCAAATATCAAAAAACAAAGAGCGAATAATAACATGTGTAATATACCACACAAGAGCACATCAAAAACACCAATAGGCATGCCTCAAACAAGCATTAGAATAAAAGCACCTTCAAACATTAGAATAAAAGCATTAGATAACACAAGAAAAAGTCATAAGTAACACGCACATGCCAACAAACAGTTAAATAACCATTAGCAACAACATATGACACGTATCGGCACATAGAAAAAAAAAAGAATACAAAGACGCATGAGAAGTAGCTAACCTCTACACCCCATCTACAGACAACTTAATAGCAAAAACCACAAGCCAAAATGATAATCCCCCATCCCATACCTATTCTATGCAATCTCTTAGAAATCCCTAGTCTTTATCCTACGTCTCCAAGCATATAAAATACAACAATAACATGTTACTACGAGCAACCTTCCAAGAATGGCCACAACTCTTTTTTAAGACACGTAGACTATGCAATCTCTTAGAAATCCCTAGTCTTTATCCTACGTCTCCAAGCATATAAAATACAACAATAACATGTTACTACGAGCAACCTTCCAAGAATGGCCACAACTCTTTTTTAAGACAAGTAGACCTTCCTCTTTCACAAGCAACATGAAACATAAAGACGCGACAAACTCATTCTCCCAGATCTCATCCTGACTTGAATCTTGCTTCATCTCTCATTTAAGCTTTCTGATCAAATTAAACACAAGAAAGAAGAAAAGAACAGTCTTTAACACAAAACTAGTATCTCTGAGGTTTCACCACATCGTTAACTTAAAACACAAACTATACTTATCTTACACTCTAATCTATGGGATGCAACATAAAAACCCCAAACCCAACCCCAACCCCCCCCACCCCCCACCCCCCACCCCCCCCTCACCCCTCCCGGTTGTGGGTCGGGGTATGGATAAGCAGATCACCCCTCTACAACAACCCTGCGCTCCATTTCCTCCGCTGGATCATCAATGGGAATTAGTCTTTCTTCTGTAGGGGTGTGGGTGGGTGGGACCTGAGAAGAAGTTGCAGATTGCCCTACAACAGGGTGAGGGTGTCCTTCAGTCTCACTTGCATCTTTGGGTTCTGAACATGGTATAACTCCTTTAAGCACATTCTGCCATTCCAATTGAATTCCATGAGCATTAGCATCAGCCATTATTATCTCTTCATCCTTAATGGGATCACAATTCAAATCCAACTGTTTCCCTCCTTTGTCATTGCTCTCACCAACCTCCATTTCAATGCCATCCCTGTCACGGATCTTGATTCCACTTCCGCCAGGTGCTACCACCCCGTTATTAAGAGCCAACAGTGACTTCTGGGCCATTTCCGCCTCCCTATCCGACAATCTTTTCTTCTTTCGGAGCATTAATGTTTTGAAACGGCGTCTGACTGTCAGGCAGACGTTGCAGAAGCAATTTGGTTTGTGTTTTCCTTTACCGCTTGGGGGTTGAATGCACACGATACAAGTGCACCCGGGCCTGTGGCGGGGGTGTCTTGTGGTGGCACTTGCTGATGATTCACCAAATTCCCCTAAGGTTTCTCCTAAGACTGCTGCAGTAGCTAATGCATCCAGTCCAGATGGCTCTTCTTCTTCATCCACTTTTCCTTCTGCAAGTTTTCGCTTTTTAAAATCTGGAGATTAACAAAAACATCACCAAATGTTATTTCAAAATATATTACAGAGTTGGCAATATTGACCCATTTACTTATAAATGATAACAAACGAGTTAAAAAAGCTTGGTTTAAAAGAAAATGTGTCAAGTTGGCCAAAAGTCACCTTGTGTACTTTTAAATGGATAAAACCTCCAACTTTCTTTTATTCCAAAAATCAATAGAAATAATACGATATTTGTAATCATATCTTAGATGCTAATTGTTCATAAAATTTTAAGATATTGGACAAAAAGTTATCAGTGTCAAAACGAATCTGGGTTGGGTCAAAACATAGATGTTGGAATAACCGAATATGACTAATCACACACAAGGTGTAAACATTAAATCATGACCAAGGGATCACTTCTTGTCGAGATCATACTTAATTCAACATCAAAAGTAAAAATGCAAACAATCTAGACATATTGGATTCATACCCTTGCCAAATTTGAAAATGTGTTCCAAATCCTTTGTGCGTATCTCATCCGGAGCAGAACATGAAGCCCTGTAGGATGCCAAAAAAATAAAATTTCTATCTTCTTAAAGTAGTTTGCATGCGAGTTAAAACCTTATAATAGTTGATTTGCAATCTATTATTACCTGTCTGGATCTGAAACATTATCAGAGCATGTCCATTTCGGAGGAAGAAGAACATCAGGAGGTAACCTCCGCCATTTGGAGCAATTATCACACTGAACCCATTGTTCTTGTGAACTAGACCACAATCAATAAAAGTTCAAGTTATGTTTTAGCTTTAAAGGTCAAACAGGTAAAATAAAATAAAAATAGCTTATAGGAAACACGCAAAAGTCACCCAATTTAAATGCATTTTATTCAATAAGTTATATTATTGTTGAAATAAATAACTTTGCTAATGATCATATTCAAAACATTAACTTCCTACACAATATTATAAAGTATAAAGACAAATGATTTGCTACAATGTATCTTCCAACACAAGTGGCCCAATAATATTTAAAGAAAAAAATTACCCAGATTCATGCACTGTGAAAATGGTCTTCTTGCCAAATACAGGTGGTTTCTGAATTTAAAAAATAAAAGAGAAGGTTGATCCCAAGGAGCAAATGAAGATATATAAAAATAGTACAGTGTGACATCATGCTTACATCATATTCTTCAATTTCACAATTTTCAATCATGGATATAGTTGGTTTACAAGTAGGTGCCGGGAAGAGCAACTCATGTGCTTCTTCCCATGTCACTTTCAGCTCCTGGGCATCTTCACCCTGCATAAGCAACCTCTTGTTTTTTAATCCAATGTTACGATTCTTCTTTTTTTCTTGGATTAATGTTTTTTGTTCCCCGTTAGCCATGACTTCATGCTCTGCACTTTTCTGCTAATCAAGTGCAACTCACTTAGCAAAAGTAAGATCAAGTAATGAAGTAAAAAAAAAGTTCAAAATGCCATCAATATCAATGAGGAAGAACCGATGAAAGCACTTACTATGGCCAGGTTTCCATTCCCCCCAGAAGTTCCATCAACACCACCATTAACAGCACGCATTTCACCTTCCTGGTTGTTTTTCATATAGTTCTAGTCAGTAACGTGACACACATAACCTTCACACACACACGTTTTGTGCGTGTGTGGTGGGGGTGGGGTGGGGGGGGGGGGGGGGCTTACAACATAATTTGATTTAAAAGAAGCTTTGTTGGCTTTTGACTTGTTTCCAATTTAGCAAAAACATTTGCTTAACCTGTTTGAGATAAAATATAACCGGTATAACTACTATATGCACAAGAAAGATATTTTATTGGTGGTATAAAGAAAAAGCAGTCATTTTAGTCCTTTTTTAGGAAGGTGACGTATAGTTTGGACGTTTGGTATACATCAAGAGAAAAGGGAACATATTTAAAGGAACTAGACAAAAATATATAGTGCACAAAGAATAAAGCAGCAAAATGTCACCTGCGTATCTGCAGAAACCGTTGCCTTTCGACAGCCTATAACAAGATTTTCTCCTGGATCTAGTCGACTAAATATAACTGCCAGGTTTTTTCAAAGGTAGAAAAGAAAATAAGAAGAATAATCATATGAAGCAGAAAGATCGTATAGAACCATGATATATACTAGTATAATCAAGAAGAGCACAAATTTACCCTTTTTAATCTTCAAAATCATTTAGCATTCACAAAAATGTGATGTTAAAACTCTTTGGATTTAACTCATACACTCTAGAGTCAAAATGAACCCTTGATTAGGGTTTGCTTTAATTTCAGTTTTCTTCTTGGTAACTTTACTGAACTATCAGAAATATCATATTATATCTTTGTGAATATTATTCTTCCTATCATTTAATATAAATGTCCACACACACACACACACACACACACACACACACACACACACATATATATATATATATATATATATATATATATATATATATATGCAAGGCATCCATTTATAATAAGTTTAAACTATAAAAGATATATCACTAAACATGTCATACGAAAAAAGGATACCTGTGTCCCCAGCTTGCAGTTGCATATTCTGTATGCAAGGGGTTACACCCTCTAAAACATACATACGACTGTTATTGTTGGGCCAAAATCGGAACTGAAACGTCCATTCTTTCCCCTTTATATCCTGAATTCTTATTGGTAAACCTTCTGATTGATTAATAGCAGGAAAATATGCCTGCAAATTTTTTATCATTATGAATGTGGAGCAAAGGTGCAAAAGATACATAAGAAACAGGAAAAAGAGAACCTACTTCGGCACATGCTTTAGGCAGGACCAACCGACCAATTCTGCCAGCATCACTTGCACTCAGAACCTTCTCAAATAATGGAGTAATACTGCAGTTGGACTTCAAGCTACAAACTAAGATCAAGGAAAAACATTGTTCTTTCATATATGTAACAGTCAATACTTTCTTTCAGGTTGGTGACAGGGTACACCTATTTCAATTTATACACAAGATTTCCTCCATTCTTAAAAGATACTACAAAATTAGTGTTAAATGGACGTTCTTTACCCAACAAGTGGCACTTAACCCTACACACATAATAGTGAAGTATTTTACAATTACCAAATGTCATAGACCCTTTATAAAAATCAAATCTTTCGGTTATAAGAATACAACTAGTGTTGTAATTATTCTAACAACTGACAATTTACCTTGAAATCTCACAACCTCAGTTCTAAGGAAAAATTTTGTGTTGTAGCATGTACAAGCACAAGAAACCAAAAAGTTAGTGCTTCAGAAATTTATTAGATCAGTTCATATTTATTTGTAAGGATAAGTCTTATTAGTATATTTGCTAGATAATTATTAGTGTTTGAATGTGATGGCCACCCAAGTATTTAACTTCATTAAGGTCACCCATATATTGAAACTACTTTATTGACCACCCAAGTACGTATCAGGTTTCATTTATACCAAATCCGGCTAGAAACACGCCCGAATATTATATAATTACGAAAACACTAGTTTGTAATACATTGAATCATTGCTTTTGATGGCTTGGTACGATGATTGTTTTTTCAACAATTCAAAGGGGCGTTGTCATCATTAGGTGTTTTTGCCATATTTTGTATATGGGACTTGAGCGACCTATAGAGTAGTTTCAATGCACGGTTTCCTAAGTTTGGGTTCTTAGTTAGAGAGTTACAAAAATAGGAATTAGAACTACTAATTATGCTGAATTTTAGTTTCTAAAAATAGTAAAGAAACAAATTTCACATCATAGGAGAGCTGATTGACCTCACTAGCTTTGGTCAAAACTACTTAGTTTGTTTAATTAGCGTTTTCTTGTATGTAAAACTTACTCAAACGTGACAAAATCATGAACACAACATCATTTAAACCTCTATGGACAAAAGAACTTCAAAAGGAAGACAAAAATAAATGCAAAAAATATAATTATATAAACATAAATAACTTAGGATACTCCCCAGATATCTGCAACAGTTCTTGGTCAGTTATCTTAGGCCAATACCTCGGAAGTAACTGATTGCGGCCTCTACCTTCACCAGGTGGTCTTGCAACTCTATTATCTGAAACAATCCCTTTATTTGATTGTGAACGTATACTAACCCCAGATTTAGGCGGTTTTGGAAATGAAACGCGGGACCTTTGCCCTTGTTTGAAAGAAGGAACTTTTTCAGGCTCCACAGGGCCATTAGAATTGGGATTTACCAAAGACTTTGTATTGGCAAGGGGATTACCAAGAGAATAATTTAAAGATGGTTGAGGCTTAGAATCATAGAATGATTTAAAACCTAAATCTGTTCTACCATTATCAAATAAAGATGATGAATTTTGGAAGATTGTTCCAACGTCTTTATTTGATTGAATCCCAATGTTCAATTCTGAAGAAAGATGTGGTTCATCTTGTTTAAATTGGTGACCAAGGGATGAAGTTGAAGGAGTGGGTTGATGTTTGTCTATAGCTTCAGTCAACTGTGTGAGTGTTCCTTTATCAACAGTAGCACCACCATTCATACGATTGCCAATGACAGGACGCCAAGTGGCAGCAAACGGAATGAATCCATTTGGAGGGTCATTAGAGTGGCTCTGCATTAACAATTGTTTTTCTAAAAACTGAGAAATCAAGTATAGGATAGCAAATTCATAATCCCTAGTACTTATAATACTTCTCTAACTTCAAATTTTTTTTATGGAATCGCCATATAATGTTGAAATAATATTAGAGGTGAAAAAATGAGTGAGCTGGTAACAGTCAACAGGATTAAGTCAACACTGTAACTTTTTATGTAGGTTGAAATGTTATTTAGGTAAAATGATTCAAAGGTTTACTGCATTAAATTTATATTTATAAAGAATTGTACATTTAATATGATTTGAAAAATATAGTTAATTTAATATTAATCTTTTTTTAATAAATGACTTAAGAGCATGTTACCGACATGTTACCTTTTAGGCTAATTCTATTTTATTTTACCCATTTCACCTATTAGAGCATAACCCAAATTGACCCAATTATAAGTAATGGGTCATAACTGTCACCTCAGGGTCAGTAGAACCTTTGCCATAGCTAATCATCACTAGTCATCAGAAAGACAGAAACTACACAAAATTTTAAATGGTGAACAATACAACTAAAATGTTAAATTTACCAGATATGATTTCATTTTGATTTAACTCTTATTTGATATACTTCAACTGCTCCACTACTAAACATAAGTTACAGAAAGCTAAAGAATATATATGTGGTGGCATGATGGTTTTTAAACAGTTAAATCGCTAATCCCCTTAGGTTTTACTGTAAAAATTTGATTACCTGTATTGGTTTACGGGCTTGTGTTCCCCTAGCTATAATGCATTTTACATGATATTCCTCCCAAATCAAGGCATTCATGAAGATATTTTGAAACAACGCATCCACAGTGAATAGGCTGCAATACAACACACGCTGATACTTAGTGGCTAATGGATGTTAAATTCTTAGAGATTCAAGAATACTGAACTGAAATTACCTTTTCACAGAACTTGCATTCCCTCCAACCAGGTTCATTCAGATGGAATCTTTCACAGTAGTTTACATGATCGTAGACAGTTCTAGGGTCCACAAAGAGTAATAGACCAAATTACAAGTTAACAACAAAAATAATAATTGTGGCCAAATGCACAAGGAATTGAAAAAATCATGTCAAAATGTAAAATGAATGCAATAAAATGAGGCCGTGCAGCACAGGGATGAATGCTTGAGAAAATTATGTGTAAGAAAACCATTAAATATTAAAGGCATTAAAGTGTAAAAGCTAAAAGAACAAATGGTCAACACAATTTAAGGCAAATGGGATGAAGAAGTCAGAGACACTTTTGATGTTTTTAGCTAGCTGCTATAATTGTCGATTAATGATAACTTGAGCAAGAAAGAAAAAGAACCATGCCACCAAGCATCTAAAAGTCGCACATGAAAATATAAACCATTTTTAGAAAAGGGAACTTATATGCATGCAGAGAAATGTTTTGCTGATGCCACTGTCCATTCATTATAAAGAGAAATGTCTGAATCCAAAAGCCACAATTCTAGTTAGGTGGTTCTGTCTAGTTAGTTATCCATATGTTATTTTGCTACCAAATATCGTGTTACTGAAATGAAGTATATATCACGCACCACCCCATCCTGCTTTCTTAATCCGTATAAAGTTACATGCATACCGCATATAAGCAATAGCATTAGAAATATAAAAACCGTGGATCACTCGACTGATCGACACTTCACACTCATTTTGCTGATGGACATGAATGGTCCATTAATCTCCACAGATTACAACTCCCAACAACAACACACTATAAATAGCATGCAAATGACATCATACCACATACTATTATGCTACACTGGGCCATGTTACATGTCACTGCATGATGCTGTCATTACTCATTGTTATAAATAGTATCTTTTTAAACCCATGGGACTGCATGAGCCCAATGACAATAACCAAATTCATTACACTATACATGCAAATCAATTCTCACTTTACAACAATGGTTTTCATAAAAATAATCCTAAATTTGGGGCAATTGATAGAATTGATCATCATGCAATAGCAAATGTAATATACTAATATTTGCAAGAAAAGCTCAAACTTTAGACACAATAAGTCAAAAACAGATAATAGTAATAACCCTAAAATTCATTACAGAGGAATTGATCTTATGATTTCTAAAAATCAGAATCCCAAAATCCCCTTGCAATAAAATCAATCTATGCAACAAATTACGTAAATTTCCCAAAATAGAAGGGTAAAATGGAGATAAAATTGTCCATACCCGCAAGAATAGCAGAGAGTAGCGAAACCACCGGACTTCATGGCCCAACCTCTCTTCCATTGAGTCGTCGTCTTCGTCCCGCACAATTCGTTCATGCAAATCTTCAACGACGACGACATTTGACCCCCAAATTTCTCTAATTCAATCATCAGATCTCATAATCTTGAACCACGAGTACGAAATCAAAAACCCCTAATAAAAACCCTAACAAAAACCCACAAATCAAACGACAGTACACGATCGAATCAATCAGAAATCGACGAAATTGAACGAAATTGACGAAATTGATCAAATCCCAAAAGACTCACAAGAAAACGCAATCGAAGATAATAATCTACAACCCCGTAACTACCCAGATCGAGATCGACTAAATTGAGCACATTGAAATGCACCCATGCACACACCCACCAAACCGAGGGAAATTACACACCTAACACACACACAAACACACGATACAGAACGATTGAAGAAGGAACAGAGTGTGTGGGTTGAAATCTGGCCGGAATTGGGTGGTGTGGCGGTGGGTACGGTTGCTGAGTGGTGGCAGCGGTGGTTGTATAGTGCAGGTGGAGTTTATTCTGATGGTGGATTGATGAGTGAAGGTAAAAAAGGGAATTTAATGGAGAGAGAGAGCGTGTGCATGCGAAGAGAAGATATACACAAAATGCATGCACGACACCACTTGAACACCACACATCATCACGAAGGTCAACATGAATTCCATCAATGGAAGAAACCCCCCTCCTTCTTCCCTAATTGCTGCTTACTCGTTAAAGATAATACATATATAATAATAACTAGATTTAACCGTATATTACACGAGTTTAATAAATAAAATATTAATATAATAAAAATTAATAATTATAAAATGATATTTTAAGATATGATATAACTAGATTTAACCCGTATATTACACGAGTTTAATAAATAAAATATTAATATAATAAAATTAATAATTATAAAATGATATTCTAAGATATGATATAACCGAAATTACATATGATAAATGAATATAAATAATAAAACAGTGATATTAAGTTTTAAAAATTTGTTTTAAATTTTTTTTCAAAAAAAATAAACATTTTGTTTTAAAACAAATCGTATAAAAATGTTACTTATAAATTTTTTTATTATAACTCCCAAATTTGATTATTTTGGTTTTAAAAAAATTAACTTTCTAAAAATACCAATTTTAAAATATTTCGTATTTTTAAAGAAGTTTTATGCTTTAGAAAAATTTATTATTTTATAAAAAATATTTATTTAGAACTAACATTAATGAATAGATTTCTTTCTTAATTTATTAAATCTATAGAAGTATTAAATAATATTATTAATAATTAAGATAATTATTTAATATGAGAGAGAGACGGGAAAATTTTGGTGAGGATGATTGTGGTGCTGCTACGTGTCATCTCAATTACTCTTATATTAGAGTATAAAGATGAAGATACTTAAAAGTTGAAAATTTCATCGGTGTTTGGGGGATTTTTCTTTTATTCGGGATGTATGTAGAAAGGTTACCGAATAAAGTGACACGAGTATTAATAACCGCGAGTTGTGACAGGGTTGCTAGAGTGGTTATATAATGATACTGTCTTTTTCAGTCGGTAAAAGTCTAATTTTTCATGTTATCAGCATGTTATTGTTTATTGATATAATATATCATATTAAAAAATCATCTATTTTGAATAAACTCTGATATAATGATACCGATGTTTTGCAGTGGTCTCATTTTTCTTGGTACTAGGACGTTAACATTAATCGATACATACACAAAGAAATATCCTATATTGAATACAACTTCGTTTTTTAAAATAATTTGTACTGGGACACCAAAACAAATTTAAACACAACCATAAATTACTTTTTTTTCAAATTAACGAACAAAAGTTACTAAAAAAATCAAACTACAAAAAGAGCTAATTGGTTAAAATATAATAGAAGTTTGAGGGTTTAAATTGTATATTAGAGTAGGGTCTAAGTTGTAAATATGAGTTTGGTCGGCACCGAGCTTTAGTAAAAGAGCGTGCATGCTTAACACGGAACCCACCTAAATGCGACACGTTTGGATGAAAGAGTGTGTGCGTTAAAACAATTTTACGATATAATCATGCTATTAATGCTTAGAGCACTATAAATCACACCATTAACGTTATAATCATGCTACTCGTACTATAATCACGTTATTCACTTTGTCAAATCATTCTAATCGTGCTATAATCACATTATTCACTTTGCCAAATCATGCTACTCGTGTTATAATCTTATTATTCACTTTGTCAAATCATGCTACTTATATACAACACACTATACTTGATGTTTTTTTAATATCATTTTTATATAAAAATTACGAAAAACTTACCATAATAGTAAACAAGGTTCTCAAGTGTTATACTAAAAACATTTAAAGTTTTTGTTTTTTTAAAGTCACTATATTTTCGTTAGGTGTTTTAATCTTGTGAAAAGTTTTTGTTTATTTAACATTTTTAAAGATTAAGTGATCTAAATGGAACATAAAGAAATCTTATATACTATATAGTGATTATTTTTTTCGTTTGAATTTGACTTGAACCAAAAATTATGAAACTTGATTATTAATCAATATTTTTTTCTTCGGTGTTACCTTTTACTTTAAGTTATTTAGAAAAAAAGATAATCAATAACTCATATATATTCAATTTAGGTCACTTAATTTTTAGTTTATTAGTAAGCCTTACTTCAGATAATTTAAAAAAAGTCACTAAATGATAATCACGATTTATATATGTTTCTTTTTAGACATTTCATTAAACAAAATTTAACATCCTAAAAAAAATTTCATAAGATGAGAACACATTATAAAAGTTGGGTGCTTTTAAAGAACAAAAAAACTTTGAGTGACTTTACAGAAAAAGGTAAGAAACTTAGTTATTATTATATAAAATTCATTCTAGAAATTACATAGTAATACTATACTTAAATAAAAAATTCTAAATTCTATGGTATAGCTTTTTTTAAATAATAACGAATATAAAATTTATTTTAATTTTAGAAAATAAGAAAATAAATAAAAGTCAACAATTATAACTAGCTAGTTTGTAATCATATGTAAACGTTTATGTCATTCACCCGACGCATACGTTCTAAAACAATTTAAGAGGGTAGAAAATATATTAATTTGTGTAAAGTGTGGGTGTGTGTATGTTTATTTTTCGAAACCAGCTTTATTTTCAGAACTAGTAGAAATAATAATAATCATTGATTAAACTGATCAATGATTGTTATTAAAAATGTTAAAAAAAGGGTTAATATTAATTAATTAAGTAAGTCTAATGCAGTGTGTAAGTGTTGCATTAAAAATATTGCAAGAGTCTAAGATACAATACATTGAATAATTAGTTCAAAAACACATTTCTTATTTACCTCAATTTTCATCTTTTATTTAATAAACAGAACAATAAAAGATCAAGAAATCAAATTAATAAAGTTTAACGTTGAAATACACTCCGTAACTATAAAAGAAAGACAAATGACATAATTATGGTCAACTATATATATGTCAAACCACTCCCCCCTTCCCGACACACACACATACTAGGTTAGTGACCTGTTTATTACATGGGTTGAATAAAAGATGAAATATTAAATATTTTTTTTACAATATGATATAATTCATGAGTAGAATAAAAGATTATTGTCAAGACAAAAAAAGAAAAGATTTTCATAATATGATTAAAGTAATATTTAGAAAATAATTATTAAAATGGACACTATAATATATATATATATATATATATATATATATATATATATATATATATATATATAATCATTATTAAAATTTAAGAAAATTATTATAAAACTAAATTATATGATATGTAAACTTTAAAAATTGAGTTGTGATTATGTTAACAAAATAATATTTGATCATTATAATATTATAACAAAAATAAAATTTAATTCATTTAAAAAATGTTAAACAAAAATTTAATGGTAGACATAATTGATTTTTTTATTTATAATCTTAAAATTGAAAATTTAAATTTGGAATTAAAATTTAGAAAGTTTGGCAATTGATTTATATTTGAAATAATAGGTTTATTGTGACAATCACATGTGAACAATCCTAGGTGAACATTCTAGGAAGATGTCATGTAGTACTCAAGTTAGTCTTTTATTGATATGTATAGATGTGTATACCTCAATAATATTATTTGGCGCGAAAATAAACGAACATATTAACCGAACATTTTGTGAACACAACCGAGTAATTACTATGACCCAAGAGCGATTTGCTTCCCCCTCCACCAACTTACTATCTCCCTACCCCTCCCCTTGACCATCTAATCGGCTCCCATCAACCACAAACACAAATGTTGATCAACTCTTATACGTTGTGTTATTAACATGAAGCTCCTCCCTCTTAAGACTCATGATCCTTAAGCTAATAAACATAAACACCAACTATAAAAGGAACCATTCTCCCTTGCATTTGGCCACCACCAAAATCAACCACCTCTTTGTTTTCCTTTGAGTTCTCGGTTGAACAAAGACGGAAGGGGGGGGGGGGGCTTTGGTTTTCAAAAGTTGAAGTCTCATAACTCATACATGTGAATCCAAGGATCGTTCAGGAATTATCAAGTTTGATTTGAACAAGTATTGATCGCGGAATTATCAACACTTGCTGTTTAAGAGATTATCAAACCAGAAATCAATCAAACAATAGAACAACCAGAATATAAGAATAATCAAACCACGAGTGTTAACGAATGAAGATCGTAATGCTTTCTTGTTGCTATTGATGTTTTGATGTAAATATTGCTTATGTTGCTTGATCGTATGTTGATCGTCTATCTACATCTGATCTTGATCTCATGTTATATAGAGAACTTATTCTATTATGTTTCTAATCCATTGCTAATCTTACGCTAACTTGTTGCTATAATTCAGCTAACTATAGTTATCTGAATCCTCGCCATATTTATCGGCATAGGAGTTCGAGATTTACAATGAAATAAATACTATAATGTTGTTGATGTGACGTGGAATATTCGCTTGAAATATATGTCTTCTATCGCCATTAATGTTGTTGATCTGCCACGTTGACTTGTTGACTTTCTGTTAGTTGACTACTTGATGATGTGAAATCATACAAGTGTTAAACAGTCTTCCGTAGGAATTTCTTCTTTCGCAGGAACTTAGTCTTCCGCAGCAACACTTGATCTTCATTGCTTGTTCTTCTGTGATTGTGCTTCCGTAGGAGTTCTTGAACTTGTTCTTCCATGACAATTTCTCCTTCAGTAGCTTCACTTTGTTCTTTTGACTTGTTCAGCTGGAATTGTTCTTCCGCAGGAGATCTACGGATGTTCCCTTCAGTTGTATTCCTGAGAACATCTACGGAAGAACACTTTATTCATCCGCAGTTGTTCTAACACTTGGTCAATTTTCCAAATTGACACAGTTTGATGTTCACTGCACACATTCACACATACATTATGAAATACATTATATCATATATTTATAACATATATAATGAG
This sequence comes from Flaveria sonorensis, assembly GCA_025506505.1. NCBI lineage: Eukaryota > Viridiplantae > Streptophyta > Magnoliopsida > Asterales > Asteraceae > Flaveria > Flaveria sonorensis. The sequence continues at coordinate 51,840,542 of CM046436.1, forward strand.
ATGTAACATTATATTGTTCAATTCATAAACACTAAACACAAATGTAATCAAAATCATTCATATCATATCATTCAAATAATAATTACAAAGTGTGATTAAGAAGGAAAAACAACAAGTGCAAAGGAATGCACCACACAAAAAGGTAGCTCTTGAAGAAGATGATGACTTCTTTGATGATTTTGACAAAGGCAGTAGTAAACAAGATGAAAACACCTCATCATTATCAGCAAAAACATCCTCACCCAAAACAACGCATAATGAATTAAATGACATCAAAACTAAGTTAGAAACTTCAAGACTCATTCATGAGAAAGTCACTATATTAGATAACAATGGCAAGCCCAAGACCATCAAGGCTTGGGCTCCTAAGTCTAACTAAGTTTATTCTGTTTGCAGGAACATCCAAGGAGGGCTGACAACAAATGGTATATTGACAGTGGTTGTTCATATCATATCATTCAAATAATAATTACAAAGTGTGATTATAAGAGTTGATTGATCATCTAAACCTATACATGAGTTCTAGACCTAACAATACTCCCCCTTAGGTTTAGACTCTAGTAATCATTGTATTTGAAATTAGTTAAACTTATTTGAATCTCAGTTTCATACTTCGACTACGCCCCCTAAATTTGTGATTAATCATAGACTTATGTATTTATCAAAAATTTAAGAAAATAGCATGAACAACAATTAATTTGTCCAACTAATAATCATAGATAAAATAAATGATGTTCATAGCTTGTTACAGGAAAACATAGGATATACTAGGGATCATACGATAATCTAGACATTTTCCTGAATATTGTGTGAGATTATTTACTTGATCTAGTGCTGATTGCAAATATGTGGATCCGTAGAAATTCAATCAAAAGTTTAGTTTAACGGATCATGCTGTTTATCATGTTTTGGTAAGAATTAAAGGTAAAAAAGATGAACTCATCATTGAAATATAAGTTAGTCCTCCAGAAGTTAGTCAAGTTATCGCATTATCACACTGAAAGTATGCTCCGTAGATTATACGCTCTATCTTAAGATTTCTTTGAAATCTTATTAATGCTGAGATGATTTGCATGCTCTGCAATAAATGATCACATTTGATTCTTTGAGATCAGTTCCTTTAGGAACGTTTGATGATTAGCATCCGGTCACCAGGTCTTTACTCACGTAAAACAGAGGTGCTCGTTGACCCAGGTCTTTGCTTACGCAAAACAGAGGGTCATGATGTGCAAAGATAGAGGTTATAAGGTGTTACAACATAGTAAGTGTGCATGGGTGTTATCCTGATCACATCCGGATTAGACTTACTTGAATGCTTCTCTCAATGACTAGTCCACTCTTAGTCACCTTGACTTTATGTTGTGCATGACATTGTTAAGTTTCCACTCAAGCTAAACCTATTCACATATCAAACACATTTGATCAGTAGGTAGTTGTTGATTGAAGAGCAGGAGTGAAAGTCAAGTTATAGTGTACTATCATATCCTTAGAATATCAACTGCCTTAGGTATTATTTAAGAAAACTGTTTGCCTTTCTCATATGATTACAGGTAATCGACAAATATTGTTGTTGTTGTTATGAACTAATCTAGGTTGAGCATGCCTAAGGATTCAATTAAGAAATTAAATCTAACTTAATCAAAGGCTTTAGTGAACAAATTAGCAAGTTGATTTGTTGTGTCCATTTTGATCAACTTGATTAGGCCCTTTTCTGAACAATCTCTCAAAAAATGATATCTGATTTCAATGTGTTTAGTTTTACTATGTTGAACTGGATTAGCAGTGATAAACATAGCAGTTGAATTATCTATGTATATTGGAGTTTGAAGAAAATTATAACCATAGTCAAGTAATTGGTTTTGAAACCATAGAACCTGAGAGCACCCAGCTGAAGCAGCTATGTACTCAGCCTCAGCTGTGGATACTGAATATTTTTCTGCTTTTTGCACTGCCAAGACACAAGCCGTGGTCCTAAGAATTGACATCCTCCAGTTGTTGATTTTCTGTTGTTGTTGCAACCTCCGTAGTCACTGTCTGAATATAAGTAAAGTTTGAAATCTCCTTCTTTGGGATACCAGAGACCAAGTGCTGGTTTCCTTTTGAGGTATATGAAGATTCTCTTTACTGTATTCAAGTGAGACTCCTTTGGATCTGCTTGAGACCTAGCACAAACACACACAACAAACATTATGGCAGGTCTACTAGCAGTTAAGTACATTAATGACCCTATCATAGATCTATATAATCTTTGATCAATAGACTTCCTTGTTGGATCTGGTATAATTTTATCTATAGTAGATGCTGGTGTTTTGCATGAGGAGGATTCTGCAAAGTTGTATTTCTTAAGTGTTTGAAGGACATATTTTTCTTGATTGATGAAAATGCCATTTGTTTTCTGATGAACTTGTAATCCTAGAAAGAATGTTAATTCTCCCATTGAACTCATCTGAAACTCAGATTGCATTAAGGCTTCAAACTCTTCACACAGTCTCTTGTTTGTTGATCCAAATATGATGTCATCAACATATATTTGTACAACTAATAGATCCTGATGTTCATGTTTGAGGAAGGGTGTCTGGTCAATTGTACCTCTTTTGTACCCATGTTTCAGTAGGAATTTGGACAATGTTTCATACCATTTCCTTGGTGCTTGATGCAGACCATATAAAGCTTTATCAAGCTTGTACACCCTGTGAGGATAATCAGGATCTTCAAAGCCTGGTGGTTGAGAGACATAGACCTCTTCATCAATCTTTCCATATAAAAAAGGCATATTTTACATCCATTTGGTAAACTAAAACTTCTTAAATGAAGCATAGGCTAAGAGCACTCTAATTGCCTCAATCCTTACGACTGGTGCAAAGACTTCATCATAGTCTATGCCTTCCTCTTGTGTGTAGCCTTGTGCAATTAGTCTTGCTTTGTTTATGATGATTATTCCCTTATCATCTAGCTTATTTTTGAATAACCATCTTGTGCCAATAGGATATTGGCCTTCAGGGAGATCAACTAGATTCCACACTTTCTGTTTCCTGAACTACTGAAGTTCTTCTTGCATTGCTTCAATCCAGCTGTTATCTTTCAAGGCTTCTGTTATGTTGGATGGAACTACTTGTGAAAGAAAGCATGAGAGAAAATAGATGTTTCCTGCTCCCCCTTGTTTTCTAGTAGTTCTGTTATTAAGGTCACCTATCATGTTATCAATTGGGTGATACTTGTGTATTCTAACTGTTGGTACATCATTAACTTGTATGGATGAGTCTAGGTTTGTGATGTTGGTTGTGGGTAATGGGGTCAGTTATGATGGAGAGTCAACAAAATAGTCCATCTCATTTTCTGGTGCAGCTGAATGAGTTTCCGTAGGAATAGGTATGCCTTCCGGGGTTGTGGACATGCCTTTCGTAGCATGCAAATGATCAGTTGTATTCTCTGTAGCAGATATATCTGTATGTGGCAATGGTGTGAGGTGGTTTGAGGTGATTTGGTCCTTGGGGGATTTCAGACCATCATCTATGGAAGTAGAGACATCTACGAAAGTAGATGGTACTTTTGCTGATGTGCATGGTGTAAGATCATCCGAACCATCTTTGCTTGTTTGAGCTGATGCATCTGGATCATTGTCACTTTGGAACTCTGGAGGAACAATTCTGGGTGGATCAGCTGTCAATGGTACACACATATTTGGAGGAACATAGGGGTAACATGTATCTGCAGCACCTGTCATATTAAGATAACCAGAGTTAAATGAGTTAGTTAATGCATTTATATCAAATAGCCAAGATGATCCTTTCACAGACTATGGAAATAAGAATTCATCAAAGGATACATTAGGAGTTTCTTCCACTATGTTATCATGTGGAATGTATACTCTATATGATTTAGATGTTAATGAATAACCAACAAAGAAACCATCATATGCTTTTTCAACAAATTTTCCTAACTGTTTTTTTGTGTTTAATACAGATACGTGACACCCAAAAGCTTTAAGATATCTTATAAAAGGTTTTCTTTTAAACAGTTGTTCATAGGGTGTTTTATTATGTTCTTTGACAATCAAAGTTCTGTTTTGAACAGTGCATGTTGTGTTCACAGCTTCTGCCCAAAATGTTATTGGCAGCTGTGAGTCAGCTAGCATTGTTCTTGCAGCTTCAATTAGAGTTCTGTTTTTCCTTTCAGTAACTCCATTCTGTTGTGGAGTTCTTGGTGCACTGAATTGTCTGGCTATGCCTTTGTCTCTGCAAAAAGTATCTAAAACATAGTTAACAAATTTAGTTCCATTATCACTTCTCAGTATCTTGATTCTTAGATCAAGTTGATTTTCTATCTTAGTGATGAATTCCATTAAAGTTTCTGATGTTTCACTTTTATGTTTTAAGAAAAATACCCAAGTGAATCTAATGAAATCATCAACAATCACCAAACAGTATTGTCTTTTGCCAATGCTTAACACATTGGTTGGACCAAAGAGGTCCATGTGTAGTAACTTCAGTGGTGTTGTGTTTGTGTTAATTGTTTTTAACTTAAGTGGGACTTTATGTTGTTTTCCTTTATAGCATGATAAACAGTGATTAGAATAGTAAAATTCTTTCTTTGGAACACCAATGACTAAGTCATTTTTCACCAATTTATTCATGTTTTTCAAGTTTGAATGAGCCATCCTTTTGTGCCACAGTTGTGCTTCATCTTCTGATGATTTAGAAATCAGGCATGTTTCTTTGCTTATTAGTGCTGTGTTGTTCATGTCCAACACATAGGTGTTACCTTTTCTTGGTGCTTTAAGAAGGATCCAGTCTTCTGGAATTTTGAAACCTGGCTTAAGAATATAACAATCAGAGTTATCAAAGAAAGTAGTATAGTATTGGTCACAGATTTGAGATACACTTAGTAAATTAAACTGTAAGTTTTCACAAAAATTAACTTTATCAAACTTTAAAACTCCATTTGTTACCATTCCTTCACCAGTGATTATACCTCCCTTCTTATCCCCACCAAATACTACATATGAAGCATTTTTATGTTTGAAATCCTGCAGGAGGGTACAGTTTCCTGTCATGTGTATGGAACAGCCACTGTCAACATACCATTTGTTGTCAGCCCTCCTTGGATGTTCCTGCAAACAAAATAAACTTAGTTAGACTTAGGAGCCCAAGCCTTGATGGTCTTGGGCTTGCCATTATTATCTAATATAGTGACTTTCTCATGAATGAGTCTTGAAGTTTCTAACTTAGTTTTGATGTCATTTAATTCATTATGCGTTGTTTTGGGTGAGGATGTTTTTGGTGATAATGATGAGGTGTTTTCATCTTGTTTACTACTGTCTTTGTCAAAATCATCAAAGAAGTCATCATCTTCTTCAAGAGCTACCTTTTTGTGGGGTGCATTCCTTTGCACTTGTCGTTTTCCTTCTTAATTTTTAATTGCACCTCAGCAACTGTTTTCTTTGTCTTAGTAATTTTCTATTTTTGTTGCTGTTTCTTTTGTTTTGCACCTCTAGGATTATCATCCTCAGAAGATTTTGACTCTGACTCATTGGACTCTGCATACTTCTTCTTGAGGATCTTTGTTTTGTTCTTTTTGTTGAAAAAGCATTCCTTGGTAGAATGGTTGTTTTTGTTGCATATTGCACAATATTTGTTGAAGGAACAATCTGAAGTCATGTGATTGTTCATATTACATATTGAGCAATAGCTGCTGAAGAAGCAATCTTCTGTACTATGATTATGCGTGTCACACCATTTACAATACTTTTCTTCAACATCACTGTCTGATGCAGCCTTAGCCTTTTTCTTAGTTCAAACCTTATGGTTCTTCAGTTCTTTGTCCAACTTTGCTGCTAATGATATCTTACCTCTACCTGACATGATGTCAAAGGGTTCTTGTTTAGCCTGCAAGTATTTCTTCTGAGCTTTGTCTTTGCTTAATGATTGAGCAATTTCTTGCTTATTCAATATGACTTCTATGGATCTCACAGACTTCTTCCGCAGATGATCTGCTGAAGTCACGGACTTTTCTTCTCAGGCTCTATTTGCTGGCTTTTCCTTGTTAAGTTTATTGAATGCATGTATGCCTTCATTTAGTTGCTCAATCCTTGTGTGGATTGTCTTCAATAGGTTTCTTTGTTTTGGTGGATAGGGTAGTTTAAGTTAATTCAGTACCTTTGGGACTGAGTATTTAGTTAAAACAGTTTTACCCTTATACAAACCAGCATTATCAGACTTATCATCATCATCATGCAAGTCATCACAGTTATCATAATCAAATTCTGATTTACTTTGATTTGAGTGTTCTGATTCTGATGAATCAGATTCATATAATTCAGTGTCATTAGTTACATTACTATTATTTTTATCTGTTGACGCACACATGTTACTGGACACAAAGTGATTAGATAAAGTGTTGGGACTCGGGCAAAGAAGTATAGTTATCATTCACTGGTGGTGGAACTGCATGAAATCCCAATCCTGACTTGTTCTTTGACTCAATATGAGAGGTTAATAGTTTCTCATACTGTTGTGATGACAATTGGAATTTTTGCAATTTCACCTCAGTAGATGCATGATCTGACATAGACTTGGTTAAAGATGTAGTCAGATACTCAACTTGTGCTTTTAGGTTGTAATTTTCAGATACAATTTTATCTAAATCCTTTTGTAAAGAATTAATTTTGACTTGATAAAGTTTGTGTTCTCTAACATGAGATTCATTTATAAGCAGTGTTTCTTTTACTTTATCAGCCAATTGTTGAGCATGTGTTCTATATCTTTCTACTTCATCTATGCAAGTGGGAGAACACAACCTTTCTCTTACCTCAGCGGCCATTGGAGGAACTTTGTTTCCATGTTGGCCATTAAAGCTTGATTCTCTGCAAGTACTTCCTTTTCATACATGCTCCAGTCACAAGTACCATCCTGCAAAATAATTAGACCAGTTTCTTTAGCATTAGTGATACCTGTTTTATTGTTTGTTGTTGGTGGGGATGCATTGGTTAATTGAGGTTGTGTAAAGTTCTTTTGACTAGGTTGTCTTGAGTCAGTTGACTGCTGTTGATTGTTGTTGCACTCCCTCAAAAAGTGTCCATATAAGTTGCATTTAAAGCATCTTACTTTGGTCTTGTCCACACCGATTTTTGTTGATCTTCCTCCCACGGACAGTCCTTTGTTTCTTTTCATGTACATCTTTGCTCTATAGGCGATCATTGCCATTTGCCATTGCAGATCCATCTCTTCTACCTCATCAGGATGAAGTTCTTCTAGATCTTGTTGACAAAAGTGAGCAGGAGTCAAAGTACTTCCTAGATAAGCCTAAAAGCTTGAACTGAAGGCTGCAAAGGCAGCTTTCTGTTCTTCAGACTCCAAAACCATAGTAATTGGTTCTGTTTGATTGTTATTCTTTTTGGTTTTGGACTCATCATCTTTTCCTTTAGTCTATTTGTTCTGATTGCTGTGATTACTTGATTTTGAAGACTTTGCAGCATAGAAACTTGTCTCTTCTTCATGTTCACTCTCATCACAAGAGTTGTCTTCATATTCATTGGTGATAAATGCACTTCCAGTACTTTTCAATTCTTTGAATTGATAAGGAGCTACAGGTGCTTTCACACTTTCTTTTCTTGTCTTTTCATCCAGCTCCAATGCTTCTACCTTTGCCACTAGAGTGTCTAGTCCTATTGCTTTTAAGTCAATAGTGTTCTTAAACATAGAAACAGTTTGTGTCCAGTTCTCAGGCAATGAATGAAGCATCTTTTTGTTTAGCTCTTCATTGCTGTACTCAAGCTCAAGTATGTTCATCTCTGTAACAAGTTGCATGAATCTATGCAATTGTTGAGGAACTGACTCACCCGGAATATGATGGAATGTTTCATATTGTGCACGATGAGTATCCTTTTTGATGCTTCTAATCTCGTCACTTCCTTCACACAAAGTGTGTAGGATTTTCCATAACGAGTTAGTTGTTTTATATGATTCACACCTGATTAAGAGTTCTTCAGGCAAAGCCATAGTAAGCATACTATAGGCTTTGATGTCAATCTTGACTTTCTTAGCATCATCAGGTGATAAATTCTTTAGACTTATGGGTTGATTTTTATCCTTATAGTCCGCACCTAAAGCAGGTGGAATATAACGTCCTTCGGTAATCGAAGCCCATAGGCCTGAATCTGTATAATTGACATGATTACTGAACCTGATTTTCCATGTTTTAAAATCAGATTTATTTTCCAGTTTAGGAGGTTGATAAGCACCAACAACTGAATTACTCATGATAATTAATTTTTATTTAGAAAGCAACAATTTTGTTTTAGCAGTAATCGATTAAACAAATCAAAGCTGTAGATCAATTGATCTGGATCAATGAGCACCAAGCTCTGATACCACCTATGAATCAAAGGATCATTCAGGAATTATCAAGTTTGATTTGAACAAGTATTGATCGAGGAATTATCAACACTTGTTGTTTAAGAGATTATCAAACTAGAAATCAATCAAACAATAAACAACCAGAATATAAGAATAATCAAACCACGAGTGTTAACGAATAATGATCGTAATGCTTTCTTGTTGCTATTGATGTTTTGATGTAAATGTTGCTTATGTTGCTTGATCGTATGTTGATCGTCTATCTAACTCTGATCTTGATCTCATGTTATATAGAGATCTAATTCTTTTCTAATCCATTGCTAATCTTACGCTAACTTGTTGCTATAATTCAGCTAACTATAGTTATCTGAATCCTCACCATATTTATCGGCATAGGATTTTGAGATTTACAATGAAATAAATACATATAATGTTGTTGATGTGACGTGGAATATTCGCTTGAAATATATGTCTTCCATCGCCATTAATGTTGTTGATCTGCCACGTTGACTTGTTGATTGTGCTTCCGTAGGAGTTCTTGAACTTGTTCTTCCATGACAATTTCTCCTTAAGTAGCTTCACTTTGTTCTTTTGACTTGTTCAGCTGGAATTGTTCTTCCGCAGGAGATCTACGGATGTTCACTTCAATTGTATTCCTGAGAACATCTACGGAAGAACACTTTATTCATCCGCAGTTGTTTTAACACTTGGTTAATTTTCCAAATTGACACAGTTTGATGTTCACTACACACATTCACACATACATTATAAAATACATTATATCATATATTTATAACATATATAATGAGATGTAACATTATATTGTTCAATTCATAAACACTAAACACAAATGTAATCAAAATCATTCATATTATATCATTCAAATAATAATTACAAAGTGTGATTAAAAGAGTTGATTGATCATCTAAACCTATACATGAGTTCTAGACCTAATAATACACTCGGTTTTATTTGTTGGTAACAACTACTACATACACTTATATGTCATTTACATATGATTTCGTCAAGTTTTTTAATTTCACAAGTTGGTTGTAAGACAAAAGAAACACAAGGATTTCAAAACCCAAATCACGAACAACAAACGTTAGACGTGTGTAGATGTATTCAAGTTGTTTTGAACTATTAGTAATCATGAGAAACAACCCCTGAAATGGACCAAAATGTGGCTAGAAAGCAGGTCTAGTAGGCTATTGCTCGACACCCAAACTAAGCCCAAGTCAGACCAAAATCAAAGCCCAATAACCCACTTAAAAACTTGTTTTCAATTGTTAAACGTATAATTATTTATGCCACTTTCATATGCTTAAACCGTGAGATACAAGCCCAAAATATTGAGTTTTTAAATCTTGAAATGGGCCCAAAGGGGCTGCAATCTCAACAGCCCAACGGAGCCCAAGTCAAGCCCAACGGAGCCCAAGTCAAGCCCAACAAAGCCAAGCCCAAACTGAACCACGACAAAGCTCTTGTAATAAATCTACCATACCCCGAATATTGTAATTAAAAAATAGATATTTAATATAAATTAAAACCCACTAAACCAAAGCCTTAAATTGCCCAGTTCGCAACCCAATTCGATCCTAAAAAGGATTTTAAAAAAGACTTACCTATCACACCCCCAGCTAAAACGGAAACACCAAAGGTGTGACGAAAATAAATCATAACACAATGATAAATAATACTAAAGAAATTATTTATTAAGACCGAATAGTTGATTACATCTAATTTTAGAAACAAATGAACCAAACAAACGAATAAGTCTTCATTTTATTTAAAGTCAAACTATATCAAACTAAAGCTTATCCTTGAGTCCTAACCTGAGCAAAGCAACGGATTTAGTTTACCTTACCTAAAAACATAATAAAATATGTCAACTAAAAAGTTGATGAGAACATAGGTTTAAAAGTATACATATAGTAGATTACCATGTACAAACCAATAAACAATTTTCCAAATATAAGTAATTAAACTATTATACATGAATCCACAATCAACTCTAGTGATTGAATAACCTCCAGTCTAACCCCCTGACACAAGAGGTAAGACTAATAGTATGTTTGTCTAGTATGCAATTTCTGAACATCCAGCTCCTTCCAAGTCAAAGAGAATACATTGACTCAAAGGACGTTTGGGATTGATTGGCATGCATCAACCCGAGTACTGAATGGGCTTGTCAAGTCAATAGATATGTCTACATACTCTCATGGCTTTCTTGGAGTCAATGGTTGTGTAGATTTTAGAAAAATAGAGGGACTTTATAGTAAAAAATTGTTATGGAACATGACAACATATATAATCAGTTTAGTTTTACCAGTATTAGAAAGTTTGTAATTGAGTTTCAAAAGACTAGTTTTGACTCTAGAATTTGTTTTCCCATTCTGATATAGAGAGCGTGTTTCCACCCTTAAAATACAAAAGAATAAGGGGGCTATGAACTAACATTGTAAAGTAGGTGGGTTGATCTTGCAAGTTGTAGTAGCTTAGAATGAGAATTGCCCTAAGTGAGTTTACTTTGTTAGTTTATTATATTTGTGGATAGTTGAGGGGTTTTTATTGTAAAGATGTATCATCCTAGGGTAGCACATCCAACAAAAGGATTCCTAGGAAATAGTTGGTGGATCTTCATCACTTACATACCACGTCCTTCCTTAGTCAAAACATTTTGTTTACCATATAACTACATACCAGGTGAAACAATTTTAGGTGTATACTAGACCAAGTCAAAAGTATGTTTGGTTTGTTTGAAAAGTATAGGGAACAAGTGTAATATAAGTCTAGCAAGGATGGGAATGAGCAAGTTGTATAGTAGAGGGTTATAATTGAAAATATAAATAATTTTACTAGAAATATGATTCAAAGTTGATAGTTAATCATGAGGATAATTAAATTTTGAATTTTTATTGTTTAAAACATGTTTATATTGATTTTTTTAAAATAAAAATCGGTTCTTTACATTATATTCATAAAACATGTTTATATTGATTATTCCATGCCATAAGATTCTTATCACAACCATCATACACTGTTGTGGCCTTGGAATGATCTCAATCAACGACTTTATGGTATGGACATTGTGGTCCTTCTTCAATGGATATCCATAAGCTATGGTGAAGCTAAAGAAGGATTTAATGTTGTTTTTAGTTCTTAAAGTCCAGTGTAGACACAAGTATAGGTGGCTCACTCTCGTAGCTTGTGTCATTGTTAGGACTTTACATGATTGTAATTTCTCAAAAATTCAACTAATGAATAATAGGAATTTTTGATGTACAAAAAAGACTTTCAATAATCAACATCAATCGAAACTGTTAACACTTCTGATGAACACTTTTCAATCGAAACTTAAAACTTTCGATGCTTTTAATATCAGAACAATCAAGTCTAAACATATCATAAGTACAAAATAGAAAACCAAAAGTTTGAACTTTCAATTGAGTAAGTCAATCGAAACTTAAACTTTTTATATAGGGTTGGTTAGTCAAATATATACTTTTGATTGATCAAACTTTTAATACAAATAAGACTAATTTAAACTTTTTATTTGTTGGATCGGATTATGAACTAACAAGACTTTTCTAGTTGATCGACAGATAACAAATGTGGAATCTAAGTCAACTGTCTTATTTAGAAAACATAGATACTTTGACTAATAATAAAGACATAAGATGTTCTTTCAAAGTATTTACTTGATTAATCTTTTATGATTACAAAGAGTAACTATCAACAGATAACAAGTGGGCTAACAAGCTAACCTTAAAACTATACAAGTAAGATGTATTTATACTAAAAAAGCTAAAAACTAAGAATAAACCACTTTACATATATATTCCTTGTTTAGGAAAACATATGTATATCATAGATAGGCAATCAACATATCAAAGATCAGCACCTTCTGTATAATATTGTCTCCAAAAGGTAGAACACTACAACAGCCAATGCGCTTTGATACAGACAGTCTTATCTAGTGTAACAGTAGATCAACAGCTCATCAGATTGAGTGCTAATAAGTAGTCAATCAACTGTTCATCACTTTGAGTGCTAATCGGTAGTGATTCGGCACTTGGTAGAATTCGGCAGTTGACAGCCAATATTGAACCTTTGAGTTTTTGGTAGCTTTATTCTCTTAATAGATCAAAAATTCCCCTTAGGATGATGCTACCAAAACTCTTTCTCATCCTTCACGCATCCTTATCAGTAGCAGCTCATACATGTATCCTCTTCTATCTCTTGAGGGGTTTTCAAGAGGTAAACTGACCAAGTCCTTCATGTTGTGTCGAGATAGTCTAAAAAGATCATACTCTTTGACTTCAGTCTTGTCAGCACCGACAAATGTTAGACATAAGGTATTGGTTGAGGAATTATAACTCCAATGGTGATTGGATCATGAATGCTTAACAGAGTCACATGTAGAACATCTTCTTCTTTATCTCCACTTGGTTCTACTTCAAATTTGTTCCCAATCTTTATCTTCAGAATAGAAGCCATTGATTTATACTTATCTAACATGCCTTCATATTCTTTTATTAAGGTGAAATCTTCCATAGGTCTTTAGAGTTAAGATTCAGAATTTCTAACTCAGTCAGGAAGAAGGATTCAACAGCTTCAGTACAATGTTGTCTCCAAAAGGTCAAACGTTGCAGCCGCCAATGCACTTTGGTATTAACAGTCTTGAGTAGTGTAACAATCTATCGGCAGCTCATTAGATTGAGTGCTGATAAGTAGTTAATCAACAGCTCATCTGAATGTGTTGTGCTGCATCACTTTCAACCAAAGCTTTATCCTGTTCCGATTTTAGAATTCCTATGCTCAAATCAAAATTATTGCAATATATTGGTTACTGCAGGACTGGTTAAAGGGTTGGTCAATACAATCAGTCTCACAATGAGAAGAGTGTTAGAACACTTAACAGATCAAATAAGGAACCGGGCTTAAGAGAGTGATACTAAGAACACAAGTAAAGCAGTTGAGACAGAACTAAGAACAAGAATAAGCAAGTATGATTTTCAAGGATGCTGTATATTGCTCTCAAGTTCTTTTACAAGTGTTACAAAGCATAAAGAGAAAGACAAGGACCTAAGATACTTTATACTACATCCTACAACCGGACATACTTTGAAAGCCAGCTGGAAACACTAATCTAGACAACAAGATCAATGTAAAGTCAAAAGGTAGATTTCCTTTTGACTAGTGACTATGACATGCCATTGGTCACATCCTAATCTATTACAAAAAGGATAAAAGGTATAAAGTAGAAAGTTATAGACTAAAGACCATATTCTACAGTTTAGTAAAGCATGGACCTTTTTACCAACTCATGCAAGTTTGTGAGTCTTTAGAGTTGCAGTGGAAAGTAAGTCAGCTTTATGAAAAAGTAGATCAGAGAAAGCATGTTCTCTCTGTCTTCGGAAGAAATCAGTCTTCACTTCATTGGCTTCGGAAGACTTTGTCTATTGAAGCTTCGGAAGACTTCATATTTGGCTTCGAAAGATTTGGTCTTTGGCTTTGGAAGATTTTACACTTAGAATAATTTCGGTTGAGGAGTATAAAACTTCCAAAGTAACTTCTACCTTATACTTTAGTGCATGCATGCAGGAAGCTCCTTGGTTGTTTTGGCTTCTTTGGTTGCATTAGCCTTATAATAACCTTACAAACTCCCCTTAGGTGATGCTACCAAAACAGAGAAGTTATTCAGATGTTGATAGTCCTTATTAGGACCAAGACCATTCCTTTCTTCATCATCTGGTCAGGATCCCTTAGACTCTCATAATATCTTCTCATGTCATAAAGATCATGTAGAGGAAGATCAAGTATGTCTTGCCAGAAAAGAACATCTTGACCTCCTTGATCTCTGTTGACATACCATCTTTCTGGATTAGCAACAAAAGTCTAGGACAAGATGGGTCTTCTAGTTACAAGAGGCTCTACTTGAATTGGAGTTGGTTGAGCAGCCTCCTCATGCACTACCTCAGGATGCTCTAACTCATCTTGAGGTTTGAAGGTGGAAGCCTTTGACTTCTTCTTGGGAATACTCTTTATGGCCATCCTTTTCCTCCTCTTTGATGTCTTTAACTGAGAGGACTAGCCTTCAGCACTAGATTGTTCTGTTGTGTCTGTCTCAGTTGGGTTCTCTTCTTTCATAGGTTCAGAAGGAATGGGAAGAGGAACCTGCTGTGGATCTGAAGATGAAGTTGGCTGAGATGCAGCTCTAGGTCCAGGTTGTTTTGTCTTAGGGGGTTCAACCTTAACCTCAACTTCAGGTTGAGTTGGACTTGGTGGAGAATGTAAGTCAACAAGCTCTCCCTTTTTAATCTTCTACTTGATCACCCTGATGTGCTCATCTATAGTGGATAAAGACATTGGACCAAGCCTCCTTCTGGAGGATCCATTCAACTTCAATAAGCTCATCATCTTTTGTCTGTCAGCTGACTTCTTTTGGCTTTTTTGGATGATGGCTCTTGACTTTGCAGCTTCTTCCCTTAGTTTTCTCTTAGCAGCCTTTTGTTCTTTGCTGACTTGTTGCTCCAACTGCTTGAGATATTCAAACTCAACATACTCATATGATAAGGGAAGAAGTGCAGATGCCTGATAGAGTCATGTGGCACTCAGGTAGTTTATCATGTTTAGTCTTTCAGCTTCCTTGTCTACCTAAGGTTGTACAGTTGCCACAGCCTCTGTCTCAGAACCTTCTAGAACTGGGGAAAGGGTAGGAGAATGCCTTTTTTGTCTCCTTTTTTCCTTGATTTTAAGGAACAATGCTGCATCCTCTGCCTCCTTCCTCTCCTTTAACAACTCCATGTCTGCTAGTTCATTTAGTTGCTCTAATGAAAGAGATATGAGTTCATCAACGTTGTAGTTCCTGATCCCCAGATAGTTTAGCTTGGCTACCCTCAACTCATCATCCAGAGTATTTGGCCTGGAGGCAGCCCTAATGGCAGCTTCCATGAAGCCTGGAGATCCTCTTGAACTCTCTCCCCTTAGCTTCCTCTTCCTCTCTCTCTCTCCTCCTCCTTAATCTCCTCAGGAGTCATTTTCCTTTTCCCTTTGTCACTCACAGGCCTTGGTGACTCAGGGTAGAGAGAGATTTGACCTTCATTGCTTGGTGCAGCAGTCAAGCTTTGGCCAGAGAGAGGCTGTGAAGCACCTTCACCAGCTGGTGCCTCACTGATGGTACTGGGTGCAGAAGAAGCTCTTGTCTCAAGGTTCACAGGTTTAACTTCTAGGCCTTCAGTCAAGGCTTTCCGTTCGAAGCTAATCTTAGTGTCCACCTCAACATCCAGTTGACCAAAAGTCTCACCTGCTAGCTTTTGTCTATATAATCCTGACCTCAGCTTGAATTCTTCTTGTACCCTTTCTTGAATCCTATCTGCTAATCTTACAGCTTGTCTGTTTTGACTTGGATTGACAAGTGGAAGATCAATCAGATGGATGCTCTCATAGAAACTCAGGTTTGAAAAGTTGAAGATTTCCTGTTGACCCTAAGATCTAGAGATAACTAGAGCTCTTCTATCAGTGTCATACCTCCATCCCATGATTGGATTCTCAGAGTGAAGGGATGGGGTAGGCATAGCTCTAGGAATACCCTCCTTAAACAGACTTTGTATGAGAGAATCTACATCCATGTAGACTTGAGGAGGTTGCTAAGTATGGACTATTGCAAGTGATGGTGGTGAGTCCTCAAAGTCCATACTCTGAGAAGAGCTCCTAGGTTCTGTGATTGTTTGGACTTTCTCCCCTTTTTTGGTAGCATCATCTTCTTGCATAGGTGAGCTTGGGGTTAGGTCTATCACATCCATAGGTTCTTATGAACCTGGTTGAGTACTTCTAAATGGTCTCTCAGCTAACTTGCCCTTGAGATCGGTGATCTCAAGTTGCTGGTCATTGACCCTCCTTTGTAAGACAGTCATCAGAGATTCCAAGTGACTTATCTTTGAGACTAAATAGGTACATGTGTTTTTCAGTTGTTGCACCTTTAGTTTCAAACTCCCCTCATCTTCATCAGAAGAGTCATGGGGGGATGAGAGAATAGGACCAAGGTCTTCTTCCTCATCACCAGCACTTGGTTCTTGCTTGCTGGATTTCCCCTGTATCATGACAACTTCAAGTGAAGTGTTAAGAGGCTGGGTTGCCATGGTTGAGGTCTGAATGTTGTAATCACTTACGGAAGTGAGAGCCTCTTCCTTGGTCCTCCTGAATAGGTTCAGGAAGATCCACCTCAGTAGTGGGTGGATAATGTGGGCTAGATATAGGAGAAATAGGAGTACTCATCTCTCCTTGAGTAGGGGTGGAGAAGAAAGACTCATGATACTCACTGAAACCCATATCTTCATCATCATAGAATTCAAGGTTAGGGAAGTGGTTGGTTTAGATCCAGCGACTGGGGATGGTAACTGTCCCCTGAAGGTTGTTTACTAGAGTTTTGAGACTCTGAGTGAAGGCTTAAGGCTATTAGGGTTGTGAGCTCATCAGGCTAAGCATGAGGAACCTCATCACTGATCATTTATGATATGGGAGTGGTTTGCTCCTCAGGAGAAGTGGGAGCTCCAGTGTCCACTTCCTCCTGTATAGGTGATGATATAGGGGCCTGCATAAGCTGAATAGCATGTGCAGGGGTTCGTTTGGATTTTCTCTGGTAGGTTATGGTTATTTGTGGCTTTGTTAGTAGTTGAGAAGAAAAGGTGTGGGTTCAACACTAGCTGGTAGTGCTAGGTTGTCACCTTGAGCAATGAGCTCTAAAATTTTTAGGACAACAGCTGTTTCTACCCCTGAGAAGCCAACAGTTGGCTTCCTCATAGTTTTGAAGATGCTGGGCTTCATCTGTCCTAATTTTAGAACATTACATGTTCCCCTCAACTGTGAGCCAAGTTTACAGTTGAGAATGTGTTGAACATATCTAGGAAACATGTAATATTCTAATGAGTCTAAGTTTGCAAGTAAATTGGTATAAACAAATTATGAATACCTGAACTTGACCCCTTGACCCATTCCATAGACTATAAAGGAAAGGTCTTTAGGAATCTGGTCCCAACCTCCATGCTTGTTGGATAAACTGTGAATAACCACATGGAGGAGGTATTTCCACTAGGAGGAGACCTTCCCCTTTCTGAAGGTCCTGCCTGAGAAGTCACCTTCATAGCCCATATGCTCAAAGGAATGGTTAACAGCAGATTTGGGAAAGGACAAATCACCTTCTACATCATCCAGCTAAAGGTGTGTGTTTGTGGAGGCTGGAATGATGAAGATTGTCCTCCACTGCACTATGGCAGATAGTGCCTTCTCCCCATCCATGGTGACCTCTTGGCATGTCCTCCAAAATTCCAAAAGCTGATCCTCATAAAGAGGAGGATCTATGGTGAGTGAGGTGAAGTAGTTTGTGAAAGAAAGGTAACGGCAAACCTCTAAGAAACCAGGATCTTTCTCAGAGTCTAACAGAGCAACTTGATTGTGTTGCCTGTGAAGATGCATGGAGAAATCGGGTTAGTTTCTGCGGTCAGGGTTGGCCATTTGAGGAAGCTTTGCAGTGAAGGAAGATAAAAACAAAGATGGTTTGTGGGTGAAATTAGGTTAGAGAAAATGCAGATGAAGAAGATAGTGAAAAGAGGGGGAACCTTTGAGAGAATATATATGAAATGGATTTGAGACAAAGTTAATGCAAAATATTAAACTTTGAAATCTGAAGGTCGGTCCCACCTCTGAAAAAGTGCCCAAAAAGGTAGTTTTCTTGGAAATTAAAAATCTGTCGAAGGTAATTTTGTCTTCGGAAGTTTTGAGAAAAAGCTTCCGAAGCCAATTTTGGCTTCGGAAGTTATTCCTAAGGTTTGTGAAAAATTTTCTTTGGAAGAAAAATATTTAGAGAATTTTTACTTCTGAGACATGTTTGGTTTTGGAAGAGATTAAGACTTCGAAGATTTATCTTCCGATGAGAATAAATCTTCCGAGACTTAATTGCTTTCAGAATAAAATTGTACTTCAAATACATGTAAGTACTTAGAAGCATATTTATGCTTTGGAAGATATTACAGAATTTCTTCCGAAGGTAAATTTCTTATAAGTAGTTAGTTGATTTGAAGACATAATTTTCTTCCGAAGACAATTTGAAATCTTCCAAAAAAAATATGTTTGAAAATTTTTTCAAAAATCTAAGGAATATCTTTTAAAAGATTTTCTTTCAAAATAACTGGGCTTATAAAGATGATAAAATAGACAACTTAGGACACACAGGTTTTAAAAATAAAGTTGATTTAAGTTTTAAGAAAATCTACTCAAAGTTAATCATTCCAATAGCTGATACAAGATATTTGAATCTCTGTTCATCAAAAGCCTTAGTGAACAGATCAGCATATTATTCATTTGTGTTAACTTTGACTAGTTTGATTAATCCTTTCTCAAAATTATCTATAACCAAATGATACATGATGTTGATGTGTTTAGTACTTGAGTGCTGTATAGGATTATCTGTAATAGAGATAGCACTGTTATTGTCTATATGGATGGGAGTCTCTTTGAAGTTGAATCTATAGTCCAGCATCTGATTCTGAATCCAAAGCACTTGAGCACAGCAGCTTGCAGCAGCAATGTATTCAGCTTTAGCAGTTGATGCATACACACAGGATTGTTTCTTCCATTTCCAAGAGACTATCCTTCCACCAAGGAATTAACATCCCCCAAATATAGACTTTGCAGTCATATTGCAGCCACCATAGTCACTATCTGTATAGGCATACAGATTGAAGTCAGAATTCTTTGGATATCAAAGGCCAAGTTTTGGGAGCACCTTTGAGATATCTAAGAATCCTTTTAAGAGCAACCAGGTGTGACATCTTAGGGTTGGCTTGATATCTTGCACAAATACATGTGGCAAACATGATATCAGGCCTGCTGGCTATGACGTACATAAGAGACCCAATCATAGCCCTGTAAAGGTGTTCATCCATACACTCCCCCTCAAGATCAGGTCCAGGGAGTGGTTTCTGGCTATGGGTGTCTTTGCAACCTTACAATCAGTCATGTTGAATCTTGTAAGTATGTCTTGTACATACTTTGACTGACTTATGAAGATGCCATTGTTAACTTGCTTCACTTGAATACCTAGAAAGAAATTGAGTTCCCCTATGGCACTCATTTCAAATCTATTCTTCATCAGCCTCTCAAAGTTTTTGCAAAGCTTTAGATTAGTTGAACCAAAGATAATGTCATCTACATATACTTGAACAAGTATTAAGTCATTCCCTATTCCTTTGATGAAGAAAGTTTCATCTATAGTACCCTTCTTGTAGCCATACTGACAGAGATACTGAGATAGTGTCTCATACCACTTTCTTGGAGCTTGGTGCAGCCCATAAAGAGCTTTATCAAGCTTGCAAACATAATCAGGATGATCTGGGTCTACAAAGCCAGGTGGTTGCTTGACATACATCTCTTCATTAATCACCCCATATAGAAAAGCACACTTGACATCAAGTTGGTAGACCTTGAAATCCTTGGATGCAGCAAACGCCAGGAATATTCTTACAGCTTCAAGTCTTGCAACAGGAGAAAAGACATCTGTGTAATCAATTCCCTCTTCTTGTATGTATCCTTGAACAACTAGTTTGGCCTTATTCTTAATAACAAGTCCTCTATCATCCTTTTTGTTCCTAAAAATAAATTTGGCTCCTATGGTAGTCTTCCCTTGAGGAAAAGGACATAGGTTCCAAACTTTTTGTCTTTTGAATTGAAGCAGCTCCTCTTGCATTGCTTCAACCCAACTTCAATCCTTCAAACCCTTATCAACTTTGTTTGGCTCTATTTGGGACAAGAAGCAAGAATATAGACAAACATTTTTGTCATGGGTTTGTCTTCTTGTTCTTACCCCTGTGTCAACATTTGCAATGATGTTTGTGATGGGGTGTGACTTGTGGATCCTGAGTTAAGGGATCACAGCAAGTTGATTGGAGAGATCTAAATTTGGGTAATTCAGATCTAGCAATGGAGTGTCACCCACCACATCAGCACACTTATCAAGAGAGACTTGATCCAATGAGTGTATAACATCATTTATGATATCTTCTATAGAGTGGTTATCAGTATCAAGAAATTCTTGATCACTATTACCACCTCCATTTCCTCCTACATTTAAAGCTCCTTCACCTGAGTTTTGAGCCACTGAGCTGGAATTTGTAGGCATCTCAGATGTATCAACTGAATTTGTCATGTTGGTGCTGATATGATCTTCACTTGCAGGGTTAGTTAGCACTGGAGCTGAGGGAGAATGCTTGCTTGGTTTTCTCAGCTCAACCCTTGGGTCAGGATCTCCTGTTGATAAATTACTTGTAGATCCTGAAACATTCTCACAAGATTTGTTAAAACAATTGGTAACTATATCAAGATCAAACAGCCAATCAGGACCAGAACCTTTCACACTGGGAGTGTGGTCATTGAAGGTCATATTGGTTGACTCCTCAACTACTCCAGTTCTAAGATTGTATACTATATAATCCTTAGCTTGGGAAGAGTATCCAATAAAGTGTCCATCATCTGATTTCTCATCAAATTTTGGCTACTTGATCTTTGGTATTCAAGATGGTGCAGGGACATCCAAATGACCTGAGGAAACCAATGAATGGTCTCCTTTTATGCCACAGCTCATAAGGAGTCTTACCATGAGTCTTAACCACTAAAACTTTGTTTTGCACATAACAGGTTGTGTTGACAGCCTCTGCCCAAAAGGTGATTGGTAGTTTAGAGTCAGACAACATGGTTCTTGCAGCCTCAATAAGTGTCATGTTTCTCCTCTCAGCAACACCATTTTGCTGAGGAGTCTTGGGAGCACTATATTGTCTTGTAATACCCTTTTCATCACAAAATGTATCAAGGATTTGGTTCTTAAATTCTGTTCCTTGATCATATCTTATGGTCTTGACCTTGTGATCACATTGATTCTCAATTTTCAAAATGAAGTTCTTCAAGATCTCAGGAGTATCATCCTTAGTTCTAAGGAAAAAGACCCAGGTGAGTCTTGTGAAGTCATCTATGATCACCAAATAGTATGAGGTCATTCCTAAACTCATTATACTAGTGGGGCCAAAAAGATCCATATGTAATAAGTGTAGGGGAGTAGTGATAGAGTTTCTTTCCTTTGGCTTGTGAGACACTTTGTGCTGCTTCGCTTTTAGGCATGCAACACAGAGGTCATCACATGTAAACTCTTTCTTTGGCATTCCAGTTACTAAATCATTCTTAATCAATTTATTCATGTTTTTAAAGTTTACATGGCATATTCTTTTGTGCCAGAGGAAAGACTCATCACTATTTGCCTTAGATAGAAAGCAAGAAATTTCTCCTAAAGGAGATGTCTCCTGCAAGCCCATCTTGTAAATGTTCCCTTTCCTAGGGGCTCTGAACAGGATATGCTCGTGAGGAATGACCACCCCGAGCTTAAGAACAATGCACTCATGCTCAGTAAAGAGCATGTTGTGTCTCTGATCACAAAATTGGGATACACTTAGTAGATTGTACCCAAGCTCCTTAACATAGTTTACCTTCTCAATGGTGAGCTTACCATTTGTGACCATACCCCTTCCAATAATGTAACCTCTAGTATCTCCTCAAAAAGCAACTGGCCCTCATCATTTTTCTCAAAATTTTGAATCAAAGAGCCATTGCCTGTCATGTGCCTGGAACAGCCACAATCAATGACCCATACGTACCTATTGGTCTTTAGCTGTTCCTACCCAAAAAGATATGTTTAGTTACATTTGGAAACCCAAGCCTCATTGGTCTTGGGCTTTTCAAAGTGATCTGAAGAAAATGTAACAGTAAGTGATCCTATGTTCAAGCTTTGAGGATCATTGCTGTTGTTGATGAAGAACTTTCATCCACTTGCTCTTCTTTTATCTTCCACACCATCTTTGGAAGAGTATACTTGACCTTCAACACTTCGGAAGTTTTGATAAATTTGGAATTTTTGCAGACTAGACCTTCGAAAGATCTTGCTTTCACTATAGCAGGCTTCAGTACTTCGGAAGCATTCCTTTCTTTTGAGACCAAATTTTCTTCCGAATGCAATTTTTCACTTGTTTTCTTTTTCACCTTGAAGCTACCGAAAGGAAAAGATTTTCCTTCTGAAGCTAGTTTTTCCTTCTTCTTCTAAGAAGTTTTCTTTTTGATCTTGTGGACAGTACTTTTAGGATTGTAGATGCAATCCTTAGTAAGATGAGAAGTACTATCACACATGATGCAGTCCATTTGCTTCCTTCTAAGAGTCTTCTTTTGAGGAAGAGACTGAATTTGATCACTTTCCATCTCCATCTTCGTCTTCACAGATGATGTTGCAAGCTTCTTAGGGAGAAGCTTGCTCTTGGAGGTGGATGGTTTAGACTGTGTAGTAGTGGTACACAACTGATCAGTCTTCTTCTATTTGCTGGAATGAGTTGGACATGAACTAGAACTCCTGGTACTAAAGTTCATAGTTGAGTCTTCAGCCTTTACCACTTCAAATCCTACAGAGATGAACACTTGTTTCTGCTTAGAGTTTAAAGTGGCCTTGATCTCTTGAGCCTTCTTTGATCTTCTCTTGGCTTTTCTGATCAAGTTCTTTCTTTTGGACTTGGTCATCCCAAACTCTTTCCTCTCCTCAGGAGAATAGCGACCCTTCTTATGATGCTCTTCTTCACTCTTCTCAGAGTTATCCTTCACTATCTCCTCTTCATCCTCTTTATCAATGGGGTCTATGCGGGGAAGCTCATCTTCACAAGTTCCACACTTTGGAGATCTTACAGACATAAAAGTGTGTGGAGGAGCTATCTCAGTAGATCCCAATCCCTGCTTATTCTGATAACAAACTTTTGCATGCAAGGATGAGGATATAATGTTCTTAAAGGTCTCTTCTTCAAGAACACATTTTTCTGCCTTGGCTTTGCTGTTCACAAGCTCAGCCTGGCATTCAGTTAACTTAGTGATGAGATATTTGATCTGAGTTTTGTAGTTGGTATGTGTTGGGTCTGAAAAGGATAGTCTATATTATCAACACACTCAAGTCTACAAATGTGAACGTCACTGTCAAAGTCATCGGAAAAGTCAAACAGACGCGTTCGAGACGAAGAACCGAGACGAGACGTTGAAGATATATTTGACTAGGAGTTTTATTGTTAATAAATATGTTTTGTTTCAACAAAATATATTTAATTATGTTTCAGTCTCTTTTATGTTATATATGTAATTTCCCTAATTGTCTAAGTCTAGGGGCTTAATATGTCATAAGTGAATATTATATTCACTATAAATAGATTAGTGATAATCAGGTTAGAGAGCTTGAATGAGCCATTGATTGAGGGGTTTTTCACTTTGTAATATCTTTTGCAATCAATTTCAGATCAAACAAGGGTTTTATTATATGTTCTTGGGTGTTCTTCATTTGTTCATCCTTTTTATAAGTGTTTGATTTATAATTTTCATAAATATCATTGATACCTGTGTTTTAAGTGGGTTTTGTTTGTGTTTATTCATCAAGTGTACTGTTAGATTGATCATGTGGACCTATAATTTGGTATCAGAGCTATTGTGCTCTTGATTATTTGAGTTTTGTATGTTTTCAAGCTCAAAATCACGGTTTCATTCATTATTGATCTGATCTGCTTGTTTTGGTTGTGGAAATTGATTGAGGATTGTTCTATTTTGGTGTGGGAAGCTATAGAATCATCAGATCTCAAATCCATTGAGATTTGGATGAGTTTGAATTGATTTCGTGCTGAAAAAGTCGCACAGTTACATAGGGTGAAACTAGAAGTTCTTCCAGGGAAACTAGATATTCAGCTGGCGAAACTACATAGTTTTTGGTTTTTGGATCTGATTTCTTTGTCCCTGCGAAAGTACGTGTGTTAAACGAAAGTTCATGGTGTGTTTGTGCCAAACCCTGTGAAATTGCTACCAAATTGATCTCTGAATGAAAGTTCAACTAGTTTGGGGCGAAACTACCCTGCGAAACTAGCATCAGCGTGCCATTGCCGGGCGAAACTGCTGTCGAGATTACAGGCGAAACTGCTGTCAAAATTATGGGCGAAAATACATGTGAAATTGCCTGCGAAATTAGCTTAATTCCTGCGAAATTAGCTTCTGATCATGTCAGAAATGGCAACTCTTACAATCTCTGATTAAAGAGTGTGGCACCATATAGACCTCTAAGATTGATCAACGGGGATTCAACAATTATTAAGGCGTTTAAATTGTTTAATTTTTTTTTAAAGTTTAAAATAGCCTTTTCAGAAGTCTTTAATTCTTTCAAATATGATAATCTAATATCGGCACAAAGTCGGTTTGATTCATTTGCAGCTATGAAAGATGAAAAGATATCTGATTTTGTTGATCGATTTGTGATGGTGGCAAGCAACCTTAAGAAGCATGATGACCAGTAAGGAAACCATGAACAAGTCACAAAACTTTTGGACTGTCTTCCTTCATAGTGGAGTCTACAAGTTAAATTGTTAAAGCAGGAAAGAAATTTTGCTGACTACAAACTCATGGATGTTATCAACAAGATGAAGTCATTTGATTTGGATATGAAAAGAAGATAGTACAATCAATCCATGTCTGTTGGTGGATCTTCAAGTGTTGTGATCAAAGAAACTGAAGAAGAAGTCAACCATGCATTGATGGCTGAGATGGTGAATAGTGATGAGGATTCTGTTGAGAATTTTGGTCCATTAAAAGAATTCAGGTGTGAAACTTAAGGAGAAAGTGTTTGTGATGTTGGTGCTTGTGCAAACTGGTGTAAAGTTCAGACGCAACAGGATAGTGAAACAGATGAAGTGAAGCTGGTGGTTCAGGATAAAGGAAAGCAAGAGGAAGGTGAAGCTGAGGAAGCTACGAAGAGAGCTACTAAGGAGGAAGTGTACAAAAAGAACACTCCCGTCTGACAAATTGAAAGAGCCCTAGCTGCTGAAAAGATGGTTATGGGACTTCCCTATGAGATAATTCAAGACATGTGTTCTCCTTCCTGTAAAATTCATTTATTTGGAGTTTATAAAGCTAACAGGTTATTACTTGAAAGTGAAAAAGAATTAAATCGAATAAACAAAGAACTTAAAACCAATGAGTCAAAATATTTTATCAAACTAAGAGAAGCTTGAAAAGAAAATGATCTTTTAAAAAGAAATCTTTTAGAAAAGAATGTCAAGATTAATGTTTTGAGCGAACGAGTCACCTTAGCAGAATTTGAGACTAGCAAGCTTCAAACTAAACTTGATAAATGGACAATATCTGGGATGAAACTGGAAGAACTTGTGGGGGTTTTCACAAGTTTATCAGAGTCATTTTATCCTTATAAAATGAAAAACGCAGCAGAATTAGGATGAAAAACTTGTTACAACTAATATATATAAACCAATTTATATATCTGTTAAAAACTAATAATGGATCGTTATATGAAAAACCATGCTTACAAACAACCATAGGGTGTTAATAATTCTACCTCTCGAATGGGTCAGAGGAAGAAAATCTTTGAACGGCAGCTTCCAAAGTAGGAGGCCTCAAGCTTGTCTACCCCAAGCTTCCAATAAAAACCAGGCTGCTAGGATTTTCTTCACTTGAACAAGTTCTGTTCTAGGTTTTCTTCGACCGGTCGAGAGAAAAGCAACAAAAACACCGATCTACACCTTTTGTGTGTGTTGTAAACTAATCAGAGAGAGTGGTTGAATGTAATCATATATCGCATGTCCTGTGAAACTGAATTTCAGAGATAGAGAAAAGTGGGCGGGACCCATCCCTTTAACCCATCCATATTTCTCTAATATTCATCCGTATTAGTAAATGCGGATGAACATCCTCTAACCGCATTTATAAATGCGGATGAAGAAATTTTATCCGCATTTCCCGAATGTACATCCGTATTTGTAAATGCGGATGAGGAACATTCATCCACATTTCCTCAAAAACACATCCGTATTAGTAAATGCGGATGAGTACTAAAGAAATGCGGACAAAAGGACTTGTATTGTTGTTCAACCATTTGAATAACAATACAAAATACTCTCTCTCTAGAATAAATTATCCATATAATTTATTCACAACACTAGTGCAAATATTTAGAAACCCAAATTTTAAAAAATTCAAGTGTCAATATTTATTTACATGATCATATCATAAAATAAATATTATAGGTGTTTGCCTAGCTTGTTATTGGGTATGACCCGACTTGGATCATAACGTACTAGCCACATCAATTTAATATTTGTCTTGGGCAGATCGTTCCCAACAATCTCCCATGTGCACAAGATACATAGAGAATTGATGCAAGTAGTAAATACCACCTAACAACGGTTTACTATCCCTAATACGCATGACGAAGTGCCATTTAATAACATCATCTTCCTCAAGTCCCTTACTTGAAAATGATTTAGGTGAATCTATCATTTATTCTTTTATTACAGATGTCATGTTAAATCCAGAGACACAGAATGATCATTCCCTATTGATTTAACTTTATCAGGCCTTAGACATCATACTCTCAACGAATAAGAGGAACAAATCCCATCTTGACTACATACGTTTCTCACAATCACCTTGTATCACACCTGAAACTAGCCTTATGTACTGTCCATATTTCAGAACAACGAAGAACTAGATCAAAGTATAATATTTGGTGAATATCAAAACCCAATATGTATCTCAGGTCGGAGGATACTATGATATTCGCCTTTACTCAAATTTACTTATGATCAATTTCATAATTCCATGCAGTAAAAATTGAGAGCGGGTCAGTTCAATATTTATATCCCACAAATATCTATGAACCTTGGTAGCAACCTCTTACTCTATATTCATACCATATGAATATCCACCAATCCAAGTTCATAATAGTCTTACCTTCATATTTGTTCCCACAAATATGACCGACTACGGACATTTAGAATAATAAACATATTCATGGATCTAAACATGCTAAAATGGAACATAACTCATAGTATCATAATTATATATATATATATATATATATATATATATATATATATATATATATATATATATATATATGAGTCAAAATAACAATTGTTCCGATATTTAAATACTAAATAGATCAAATCCAATCACTAGAATATCGAAGTCCTAAGGCACAAGTATGACTCTCATGCTTTGGCCTTTCAAGGAGCTTCGTGAGTGGATCTGCAATATTTTGATCGGTGTGAACTTTGAGAATACATATCTTTCCTTTTTCAACTTCATCCCTTATGTAGTTGAATCTCCGTTCAATGTGCCTTGTCTTTTGATGTGCACGGGGTTCCTTGATTTGTGCAATCGTACCCTTGTTGTCATAAAAGATATTTAGGGGATCTTGAATGGTAGAGACTACCCCT
Source organism: Flaveria sonorensis (assembly GCA_025506505.1). Taxonomy (NCBI): domain Eukaryota; kingdom Viridiplantae; phylum Streptophyta; class Magnoliopsida; order Asterales; family Asteraceae; genus Flaveria; species Flaveria sonorensis. Next base: position 51,868,236 of record CM046436.1, read on the forward strand.
AGATCGGCAATGAATTTCTTTAACCATGCAGCTTCCTGTGCTGCCAATGAAGCAGCGATGTATTCTGATTCTGTAGTGGACAATGTTACCATATCCTGCTTTGAACTCTTCCAGGACACTGCCCCTCCATTCATAATGAAGACATACCCCGATTGTGATCGAGAATCATCTCGATCAGTTTGGAAACTCGCATTCGTGTAACCCTTTACAACGAGTTCCTTTTCACCAGATCCATATATTAGAAACATATCCTTAGTCCTCCTAAGGTATTTCAATATACTCTTAACAGCCATCCAATGACTATTTCCTGGATTCTGCTAATATCTGCTTGTCATGCTTAAAGCGCATGACACGTCCGGTCTAGTGCATATCATTGCATACATGATGGATCCTATAGCAGATGCATATGGGATTTCCTTAATCCTTTCTTGCTTATCCTTTGAGCTTGGACATTGAGATGCACTCAATATTGTCCCTCTTTGAATAGGTACCAAACCTTTCTTAGAGTTCTCCATCTTGAACCTTTTCAAGATTTTATCAATGTATACACTTTGATTTAAACCTATCAACCGTCTTGATCTATCCCTATAGATCTTTATTCTCAAAATATAGGTGGCTTCACCAAGATCTTTGATGAAAAAATAACTTCCAAGCCAGGTTTTAACACCTTCCATGGTTGGAATGTCATTTCCAAATAGTAATATATCATCAACATACAATACTAAGAATATGATGATGCTCCCACTAGATTTCTTATACACACAAGCTTCATCAGCGTTCTTGATGAATCCAAATTTATTGATCTCTTCATCAAAACGTTGATTCCAACTTCTCGATGCTTGTTTCAATCCATAGATTGATTAACTTGCATACTTTATTAGGATATTGTGGATCGACAAAACCTTGGCTGAACCATATAGACATTCTCTTCGAGATGTCAATTAAGGAAAGCAATTTTGACATCCATTTGCCAAATCTCATAGTCATAATATGCAGCCATGGAAAATAATATCCTAATTGACTTTAGCATTGCCATAGGCGAGAAGGTCTCATCATAATCAAACCCTTGAGTCTGAGTGAAACCTTTTGCTACAAGTTTTGCTTTATAAGTATCCAAGTTTCCATGCATATCAGTTTTCTTCTTGAAAACCCACTTATATTCAACCGGTTTGGAGTTAAGCGGTGGCACAACCAATTCCCACACTTGGTTGTCATACATGGATTACATCTCTACATTCATGGCTTCAAGCCACTTGTCACAATCTGAATTGGACATTGCATCATGGTACGTAGTTGGTTCATCCGAGTCAACTACATAGCATCCATTCATGAAAAAACCATATCTTTCGAGTGGATAGCTAGTTCTACCAGATCTGCGAACATTTTGTGTGTATTGATGAACCACTTGATCATTATCAACAACCTCTTGTTGATTGCTAGTATCAACCAAACGTGTATCGGCTTATGGTTCTCGATCCTCATCAAGTTCCGCTATTCTATTGGTAGTTCTTCCATAAGGAATTTAGTTTCCAAGAACTCAGCCTTTCGAGCAATAAATACCTTTTGCTCTGTTGGATTATAGAAGTAATATCCCATCGAGTCTTTGGGATATCCTACAAAGATACACTTAGTGGATCGGCTTTCTAACTTGTTTGGGGTGTTCTGCTTAACATAATCTTCACAACCCCATACCTTTAAATATTATAACGATGGAACCCTTCCATGCCATATTTTAAAAGGTGTCTTATCCACTTTCTTGGTTGGGGCCATATTTAGAATACGGGCCGCGGAGAGCAATGCGAAACCCCAAAATGACAGAGGTAGTGTGCTTCTAGCCATCATAGATCGAACCATATCCAATAGGGTTCGGTTTCTCCTTTCAGACACACCATTATGTTGTGGTGTTTCGGGTGGAGCAAGCTGTGAGAGAATCCCATAACTCCTAAGATGATCTTGAAAAGCATCACTAAGGTATTCACCTCCTCTATCCGAACAAAGAACTTTGATTGTTTTGTTGAGTTGATTCTCTACTTCATTCTTGAAGATTTTGAACGTTTCAAAAGCTTCATCTGTGTGTCTCAACAAGTACACATAACCATAACGATTATAATTGTCGATGAAGGTAATGAAGTATCTTTCACCATTCCTTGTCATTGCTTTAAAAGGACCACATACATCCGAATGTATGATTCCTAATAAATCTTTTGCCCTTTGGTTAGTTCCACTAAAGGGTTCCTTGGTCATCTTTCCTTGTAAACAAGATTCACACTTATCAAATGAACCCTCTTCATTTGTTTCCAAAAGACCATTCTTTTGAAGTGTTTGAATGCGATTCTTGTTTATGTGACCAAGACGACAATGCCAAAGATATAATTCACTTAAACCCATTTTAAGTTTCTTGGTGCTTGATTGGTATAACTAGTTATTAAAGGATGAGTCATCATGAACCAATTCATACATACCATTAAAAGCCATAGCCTTAAAATAAAATATGTCATCCATAAAAACACAAATACCATCATTTACAAACTTTAATACATAACCATATTGTTTCAGAAGGGAAACAGAAATTATATTCCTAGTCAAACTAGGAGCATACAAAATATTCTTCAAAATGACTTCCAAACCACTTGGAAGCTTCAAGATATAGTCTCCTTGGGCTTCGACATCAACCTTTGCTCCGTTGCCCATGTAGAGACTAGTATCCCCCTTCTTAAAATAATTATTTCTTTTGAACCCCTGTAACAAATTGCAAATATGAGTTCCACATCCGGTATCTAATACCCATATGTTTGAAGAAATAACATTAAGTTCAATATGGATCATGAAAGTTGTACCTGAGGTCTACTCAGCATCCCTTTTGTTTCTCAACTCTTTGAGATAGATTGGACAGTTCCTCTTCCAATGTCCTATCTCACCACACTCAAAGCATGGATCGTTCTCCGTAACCTTTGGCTTCTTAAGCCTCGGTTTTGGTGGTCCCGCTTTAGTCTTTCCCTTACCCTTTTCTTTGATGTATCCCTTGCCTTTGGCAACATTTGCTTTGGGTTTGGGGTGATGCCTTTTCTTGTTGCCACCCTTATTGATCGTGAGAACCAGTAAAACCCTTTTACCCATCCCTGCCTCGGCTGTTTTGAGCATTGCATGAAGTTCCCCAATGCTCTTGTCCTATCCATTCATGTTATAATTCATGATAAATGTCTCAAACTTCTTGGTTAGACCATTGAGGATCAAATCCGTGGCCAACTCTTTTGAGACGGGACAATTCAGCCTTTCGAGGCGATTAATGTTGCTTTTCATCTTCATCACATAAGATAATACAGATTGGGTTTCTTCCATTCGACGTGCAGGAAGCGCTCGAACTGTTTCGAAGCGCTCTACCCTCGCTTGTTGAAGGAACATTTCCTTCAGCTGGGTAATCATGTCGTATGCCCCGTGTTCAAAATCCTTTTAAAGCTCGAGAATCATGGTTCCCAACATGAGGCAAGAAACTTGCACAGAATCCTCAGTGTGCTTAACCCAATCTTCGTAGGCATCAACATCATCAGCGTTGGATTCATTGGGAACAGGATCGTCTAACACATATGATTTCTTTTCTTGCTTGAGAATAATTCTCAAGTTTCGAAACCAATCCATGAAATTATTGTGGTTGAGACGATCCTTTTCCAGGATAGTTCTCAGTGACAGGTTATGGACGGTCGGGGAGGTAGCGTTGTTATTATTTGCGGCCATTACTACGATATAAACAAAGTTCAATTTTAGTATTTATAAAAAAATGAAATATTAATTATTAATACCCTTTCATGTCTCATAGACAATTAATAATTAAAATCTAGAATCCAACGTTACATTCAAATAATGGTTAGGTGACCTTTATCCCATTATTTAAATTAACAAGATAGTCAACTTTTGACAATTGCAACCCTTTGCAACTTCTAGTTTATGGGATCGGTTAAACATCTTTATGTTTAGTCGACATGTTTAATCCTATCAACACCATTGTACGCCATGCTTCGATGACCATATTCACATGGTTTCCAACTCAAGTCGTCCTAGTTACACACACGTGTGAGTTTACACATATAGGTGGTTAGGTGACCTTTATCCTACAAATATATTAAACCCACCTCAAACATACAAGTTCCCTAAATGTGGTTAGGTGACCTTTATCCTACAAATAGTTCTCAAGTGATTCGAGTGTTTTATAAAAGGATGGTGTTAAACTTGTTTAAAAGGGATTTTATTTCCATTAATTTTAGTTATGAAAACATTCTGTACCTTACATTTGCATACATTCAAATGCGTGGTACACTAGTGAAACCAATTTCCAAAGTTCTTTTAATAAAACCCAATTTTATTACGAAAACATTAACATTTAATAAAACCATTTTATTATCCATGTTAATGTTTCCAAAAGAACCATTTGCAGCTTCTTGTTGATTTGAAATTGTTTAACAGTGCATATCCAAATATCACATGAACAATAAATTAAATCAACCATACAAGCAACACATACAACAACAAGTTCATAACCATAGCCAACTAATTTAACATCACTTGTTGACCGAAACAAGTGAGTTAATTAGGTCCTGCCTAAGGGTAACACTTGTGTCGGTGAACTCCCACTTGATCCCGCATCCAAATGCTTCAAGTGTCCACTTTGTGTTGTAATTCTCCCATTCGATTTGAGCTTCCAATAGACTTAAATTTGTGCACCAAACTCCTTTGGGCCTTCAAAATATGTTTTCGGTTATTGGGCTTAAATCCCATTAAGAGCTATAAAGCCCTTTGGGCACAAAATTTGCCCAAACCGAAAAACATCCTTGTTGCATCTTCTTTACAAAATTATATATCCTATATACATTTTTCTAGTAAAAGTGAAATGCAACTAATCTATTTATTTTACATACCAAATGAAAATAAATAAATTACATAGCCAATAGGAAGAACAAATACATTTAATTATTACAACCCTTTGAATAATCAAATACAAATTACAACACAACCAAACATAAGGTCTCGGCTAGGTTATGAACACCAAAATACATATCCAAATATGTAAACAAAAATCCGAGAGTTTTCCCCTTGAACCACTGATTTTTGGTTAATGTATAAACAAACCGAATATCATAATTCTTGTCCAAACAACTAAATCATCCAAATGATTAGATTTTTTATGATTACAATATGCATGTAAAGTAGAATCTTGAAAAATTCAGGGGAAATATAGACCAGAATTCTCGGTCTGTTGGTGAATTAACAGCAAGAAACCGAGATTTTAGTCCAGATGAAGCATGTATCCATATAACCTGCTCTTGATGCCATTGTGGGGGGTTTTCACAAGTTTATCAGAGTCATTTTATCCTTATAAAATGAAAAACTTAGTGGAATTAGGATGAAAAACTTGTTACAGTTAATATATATAAACCAATTTATATATGTGTTAAAACCCCGTAATGGATCGTTATATGAAAAACCATGCTTACAAACAACCATAGGGTGTTAAGAATTCTACCTCTTGAATAGGTCAGAGGAAGAAAATCTTTGAACGGCAGCTTCCAAAGTAGGAGGCCTCAAGCTTGTCTACCCCAAGCTTCCAACAAACACCAGGCTGCTAGGATTTTCTTCACTTGAATGAGTTCTGTTCTTGGTTTTCTTCGACCGATCGAGAGAAAAGCAACAGAAACACCGATCTGCACCTTTTGTGTGTGTTGTAAGTTATCAGAGAGAGTGGTTGAATGAAATCATATATCGCATGTTTTGTGAAACTGAATTTCAGAGATAGAGAAAAGTGGGCGGGACCCATCCCTTTAACCCATCCGCATTTCTCTAATATTCATCCGCATTAGAAAATGCGGATGAACATCTACTAACCGCATTTGTAAATGCAGATGAAAAAATTTCATTCGCATTTCTGCATTTGTAAATGCGGATGAGTAGTTCCATCAGCATTTCCACAAATGCACATCCGCATTTGTTAATACGGACGAACAGTTCATCAGCATTTCCCAAATGCACATCCGTATTAGTAAATGCGGATGATCAGTTTCATCAGTATTTCCTTAAATGCTCATCCGCATTAGTAAATGCAGATGAAGAAATTCCTTTAGCATTTTCACAAATGCACATCCGCATTTGTAAATGCGGATGAGGAACATTCATCCGTATTTCTTCATAAATACATCCGTATTAGTAAATACGGATGAGTACTAAAGAAATGCAGATAAAAGGACTTGTATTGTTGTTCAACCATTTGAATAACAATACAAAATACTCTCTCTCTAGAATAAATTATTCATATAATTTATTCACAACACTAGTGCAAATATTTAGAAACCCAATTTCTAAATACTTCAAGTGTCAATATTTATTTACATGATCATATCATAAGATAAATATTGTAGGTGTTTGTCTAGCTTGTTATTGGGTATGACCCGACTTGGATCATAACGTACTAGCCACATCAATTCAATATGTGTCTTGGGCAGTCCGTTCCCAACAGAACTATTCCGTAAGAAAAGGGGAGCTAGAATTAAAACGGGTGTGGGATGTAGTGAAACTTCATATGTTTATCCTCCTCCTAGCACTCATTGTTACTCCCCTATGCCTCAACCTCATCCATCTAATGATTTAATTGAAGCTGCAGATACTAACAATTTACATGCAGGTTTAAGCAGCGTGAATCACAAAGAGGTTCTAGATGAATATGATTCTCCTGCAGGTTTGGGACTCATCAAGCAAGGATCTGATAAGCAAAACGATAATTTCTCCTCTAATGCTTCAAACCCAGTATCAGTTGTTTCCCGTAACTTCTTTAACAAATTCAAAACAGGTAACATCCCTTCTTTTGTTCCTGTCAGGTTTGTCAAAGAAGGAACAACTGTGGAATTGTCAGGCAATCAGAACTTAACAATACAAACCGACACAACAAGAGTTATCAATCAAGATCTGTTGTAAGCAGACTTGTGTATACAAGACCGGACAAGCTCAGATGATGAATCAAAGATCATTAAGTCACCTGAAGTTGTCAAGTCTCAAATGCTTCCAAAATTCGAATCAAGACCTATACGGATGTCATCTCCAACTGCTAAACAAATCAGCAGTTCCTCCAAAACTCAGCAGAAGCACTCACCATCTTCATTTGCTATCCATCAAGCTCGTCATAAATCTGCCTCCAAGTCTGCCAAGTCACCAGTCATACAAAAAGGTTCTCAGAAGAATGTTCAGATCTCATCTCCTGGAACATCACACATCAAATCAAAGCTTAGTTCGAAATCCACATCGACAAAGCCTCAAAAAGTTCAATCTTCTGTCGATAAGCTGCAACAACCTCAGCAGGCTCCACCCTCTCCTACTTTCCACGGGACTACAAAAAACCAAAAGCCTTTCAAGGCTTGCTTTAGATGTGAAAAAGAAGGTCATGTGCTAAAGAAGTGCCCTCAAGTTCAAAGACGGGCTTCGGGTGATAAAGACAACACGGGTTGCTTCTCTGGTTCAAGAGGTAAAAAGCACACATCTTTGAATGGTTGGATGACGAACAATCTATCCAAACCTTCTCATATGAAGCCGGTTTCACATGATTCAAATATGATAAAGACCAAAGTTTCAAAATCAAAATCTCTTCCTTCAGGTCTTAAAAACAAAATGATTTTCAAATTCAATTCTTTCAAATCAAAAGTAATTGAACAGAAACAAATTTGGAAAGTAAAACAAAAGGTTAAAAAGATAAATGATTTTTCAAAAGAGTGTGTGCTTAAGCATGTTATGTACACTGATGAAAATGGAACTCCCACGACTACGATGGCCTGGGTCCCCCTCTCTAACTAGTCTGTTTACGAGTGCAGGAACAATTCAGGAGGCCTATTAGTAATTCGGTCTACTGACTGAGATTGTTCCTACTTCAAAATTGAGGCGGAACAAACAGGTTATGGTTACGGTATCTCATCCACATTCTGGATTCTTATCTGCACTATTACAGTTCACATTTCATAATCACTGCATTTTTCTTGGTACTTCATTTCTCATCTTTTTCGTAGTATAATTTGGAAGACTTTCTTTGGTAAAATTCTATTTTCGAAACTGAAATAAAAAAAATAAAAAAATTGAAATGGGAACTGAGAACTTGATTTGAGATGACTAAGAAATGATAGTATATTTTCTTTGTATGCTTGTTTGTATGACTTGTATTTTGTGAGAAATTATAGTAACTTATGTAGATGTCTGTATCTCTTAAAATTCTAAAATCTGAAAAAGATAGTTTTATTATATGATATGCTTGGTAGGCTCAGCCTAAAAATGAAGTAAACAGTGATTTTGTAGTCTAACTAAAGCTTTAGAACTTGGTGATAAGGATCATTTCCATGATATCTTGGCCTGCACAAAGTTACAAGTCTCGTGAAAAATGGGTTGAGAGTATATGACTTCTGCTTTGATCCCTTCTTTTCCCAAATCACCCTCACCCTTGCCCTGAATGACACTTCTTGTAAGCTCTTCAGAATCTTTTTCATGCTTATGTCCTTTGCTATGCGGAAGCATTGACCTAGAGTGATGATCTTCTCTGTTATACGTGAGTATAGACCTAAAGCTCTCATCTGTATGCTCAGATGATCATCTTCTCTGTTATACGGAAGTATAGACTTAGAGCTCTCAACGTCGGTTCCCCAAAATAAAGGCACAATGATTCTTAAATTAAGATCATTGTCAAAACCCCAATAGAAAATCAAGCAGAGTTAATCATATTGCTCAATAAACCATGAGGACAGTATAAGTTCTTTGCTAAATGTCTGTGGGAACTAAGTTACCTGAGCTTCTCTAATCGAACCTAAAACATGATAAAATCAGTTGCAGGTCACTCGTTGAGAAGAATAAGGCATGGGTTTAAATTGGACAAATATACCAACAATTATTCGTGAACTGTTTTGGCTATCAAAAACTTAAAATTGTGATCAGACTATGCATCAGTGTGATCTCACTATCTTGTCGATGTTTAAATACATCTTTGTGCTTAAGTATATCTTGAGGATGTGATCTCATGATCGAACTAGTTCTTGGTGTAAAATGATTAAAAAAAGGATTTTCATTTCAAATTATTTTTCAAGTCTTCCATATTATGCTATTAAAATGTTATCATTTTCACATGCATTTCACTGGAAATTGCACACACAGATAAACACGGGTTTATTTGTTAATTGAAATGATCTGACAGCAAGTCACGAGATTATGGTTGTGATTGTGTTACAGATTTTTGCTGCAAATGATGGCCGATCATCAGCTGAGCAAAGTTCCTGACCAGAGAACCTGTTCTTCAAGTTTGCAGAAGATACCAAGCTAGGATTCCTCCTCCTACATCTTCTGAAGCACTCAAGAATAGAGAGTTGGAAAAGCTGCTCCTGATCATTCACAAAGGATGCTCACGAAGAGGGGGAGCATACAAAAAGGGGGAGCCTGTAAGATGAAAGATCTTCAAAATAGATCATCAATCTACGGGGAGATTGAAGATCATTATATGGTTGACTTACCGGAGCTAAAGATTATACAAGACTTTGATAATAATAGACTAAGGGGGAGTATTGTTGGGTCTAAGAAGGATAGTCTATATTATCGACACACTCAAGTCAATAAATGTGAACGTCACTGTCAAAGTCATCGGAAAAGTCAAACAGACGCGTTCATGACGAAGAACCGAGATGAGACGTTGAAGATATATTTGACTAGGAGTTTTAAAGTTAATAAATATATTTTGTGTCAACAAAATATATTTAATTATGTTTCAGTCTCTTTTATGTTATATATGTAATTTCCCTAATTATCTAAGTCTAGGGGCTTAATGTGTCATAAGTGAATATTATATTCACTATAAATAGATTAGTGACAATTAGGTTAGAGAGCTTGAATGAGCCATTGATTGAGGGGTTTTTCACTTTGTAATATCTTTTGCAATCAATTTCAGATCAAACAAGGGTTTTATTATGTGTTCTTCATTTGTTCATCCTTTTTATAAGTGTTTGATTTATAGTTTTCATAAATATCATTGATATCCGTGTTTTCAATGGGTTTGTGTTTATTCATCAAGTGCACTGTTAGATCGATCACGTGGACCTACAGTATGTTCATGCTTAAGAGTTGAAATAGTTTTCTCTAAATCTTCTATATTAAGTTTATAATTATTTTCAGCTCTTTTAAAATCAGCTTTTAAGATGTTTAAGGACTCAAGATCAGATCTTATCTCTAAGTTATAGGACCTGTATCTGTTAACTTTAGTAATACATTCAGGTGTACAAAGATGTTCCAATACCTTAACTTCTTCATGGTCTGCCATCAGTGCTTGGTTTGGAGATGCATCCTCAACCTGAAAGCTCTAGTCAAAACCTCCTTCTTCAACAGCAACTGCAGCTTGCTGCTTGGGCTTCTCATTCTGGGGAGCTCCATCAGTGTAGTTTGGTAGGTTTGTGCTTGAACACCATTTGTTCTTGGTGCCTTGCACTCTCTAGCAAAGTGTCCCATTTAGTTACAGTTGTAATATTTTACTTTGCTTTTGTCCAGCCGAAACTTTCCACTGGTTACATTGCTAGGAAACTTCCTCCCTGTCCTCTTGTAGAACTTTTTGGCTCTGTAAGTGAGAAGAGCCATCTGCTAGACTATTTCCATATACTCCAGATCATCTGGATGGATACAGTCTAGGTCTTCAAGGGTGAAGAGAAAGTTGCATGTGCTTTCATCAGTAGACATAAAGGCTTGTGAAGAGCTTGTCTCTTGGAATGGGCTTCCTTGGATGTAGCTCTCTCTTGGTGTCTCCGAGAAGGTGATGAAAGGACCCTTTTGTGAGTTGTCAGGGTAGCAGATGGATGATGATGTGGTTCTCTGCAATCCCTTTCAACCATATGAATGGCTGAACTCTGCTGATTGTTGGAGTAACCAAATGGATTTTGCATGTTCATCTCCATCTGGTAGCCATTGTGGATACCATACAGCTCAGTGAGAGTAAGGGTCTTGAGGTTTTCAGTCCTCTTAATGACCACACAGTAGTGTGTCCATTGTCTGGAAAGAGAGGACATGAATTTCCTTATAATGTCCCGGTTCTCAAGAGTTACTCCAACATCCATTAGAGTATCCATAATCTCAACATACCTGAAGTATTATTGAGTCATGGTTTCACCTGTCTTGAAGGTGAAATTCTCAAACCACTACTTCAAGAGGTCTTTCTTGTTCTCTTTTACTTCATTAGACCCCTCATACATCAACTTCAGTGCATCCCAAAGTTGCTTGGCAGTCTTGCACTTCTTGAAGCCTCTGTAGATAGAGTTTGGAAGAGCATTTTAGAGGGCGGTCATGGCCTTCTAATCTATGTCAATCTTCTTCCAGTCTTCTTCAGAATAGTCAGTCATTTCTTTTGGTATCATACCACCACCAGTAGCAGCTGAAGAGGTGGATGGTACATGAGGTCTATAGACAACAGATCCCTACATCCTGGAGTCTTGAGACTTGATAAAGAATTCCATTCTTTGGCACCAAGTATCAAAGTCATCAGGAGTGATCAGTGGAGACTTTGTTATAGTACCGGTTTCTATATCAGCCTTTATGATAGCTGCCATTTGAGATGTTAAGTGTTTTATGAAACGGAAGGGATTAAAGATGGTGAGATCTTACAATCAAGAGCCTGAATGCTCTGATACCAATTGCAGTACCGGTTAAAAGGTTGGTCAATATAATCAGTCTCACAATGAGGAGAGTGTTAGAACACTTAACAGATCAAATAAGGAATCAGGTTTAAGAGAATGATACTAAGAACATAAGTAAAGCAGTTGAGATAGAACTAAGAACAAGAAAAAGCAAGTATGGTTTTCAAGGATGCTGTATATTGCTCTCAAGTTCTTTTACAAGTGTTACAAAGCATAAAGAGAAAGACAAAGACCAGAGATACTTTATACTATATCCTATAGCCGGCCATACTTTGAAGGCCAGCTGGAAACACTAATCTAGACAACAATATCAATGTAAATTCAAAAAGCAGATTGCCTTTTGACTAGTGACTATGACATGCCATAGCTCACATCCTAATCTATTACAAAAAGGACAAAAGGTACAAAGTAGAAAGTTACAGACTAAAGACCATATTCTACAGTTTACTAAAGCATGGACCTTTTCACCAACTCATGCAAGTTGGTGAGTCTTTAGAGTTGCAGCAGAAGGTAAGTCAGCTTTATGAAAAAGTAGATTAGAGAAAGCATGTCCTCTCTGTCTTTGGAAGAAATCAGTCTTCACTTTATTGGCTTCGGAAGACTTTGTCTATTGAAGCTTCGAAAGACTTCATCATTGGCTTCAGAAGATTGGTCTTTGGCTTCGGAAGATTTTACACTTAGAATAATTTGGGTTGAGGAGTGTAAAACTTCTGATGTAACTTCCAACTTTTACTTCAGTGCATGCATGCAGGAAGCTCCTTGATTGTTTTTGCTTCTTTGGTTGCATCAGCCTTATGATATAACCTTACAGTTACCTTAATGATATTGGGTACTAACGAACACAATGCGTGAAGTTTCTCCCTCATTTCGGTTGCCTTCTCCCTAGCCTCAATCAGGTTTCTTGTCATCACCAAAGCCCTAGAGACAACACCGCAGGTAGCCACCTTAGTTATACATCATCCATCAGCACCGTTATCATGGAGTTCAAAGTGATACATACACCACTGCAAGCCACAACGTCAATAGTATTACACAAAAGCTCACACCTAAACCTCTAGAATCGGTAAAGAAAATGAGAGAACCTTGATTGAAAGCTTTTGGGGTGGAAATGAAAAAAAGACAGCTTAGGAGATCAGAAAAAGAAAAGTGAGACACGCATTAAACAACCGTGCGGCAAGCACCGACACATAGCAGGTAATCTGGAGATACGAAAGAAGAGAAACGTGGACCAATAAAATCAAGCTATTGCTCACCCAAACTTGCAATTCTTATACTTATAATTATATAATAACTCGATTTAGAAATAAAATGTAAAAGACAAAAATGGAAGCAAATGTGACACTTAACTACTGGTGTTCAAAATCGAATATACGAAATTCGGATATCCCAAAATTTCGGATAGTGGATTTCACTATCCGAATACATATCCAAAATTTCGGATATCTGAAATTTCAGATCCGGATTTGGATATCTGAATTCTAAAATAATAATTTTTATTTAATAATTTTTATAAAATATTAATATTTTTTATTTAAAAAATTATCCGAAGTTTTTATAAAAATATCCTAAATATCCGAAAATATCAAATTAATGTTTATTATTTAATAATTGTAAAAAATATTTTGGATAATTTGGATATCTGAACATTCGAAAATCCTCAAAATCACCATCCGAATCCGAAATTTCGGATATTGCGGAATCAGATTTTCAAATATTTCAGATTCGATTTCGGATATAGATATTTTTTAGCACCCCTACGCTCAACAACAACGAGGAGTCTCTAAAACCGATGCCAATAAGAACATGCTAAATTTGTGTGTAAAGAAAGTTCTTGAGACAATTGTAAAGTGGCCTTAAAATAATCTTTGATTAGAACAAAGGAGGGCTGTTCAAACCGCTCAACATTCGACGTTTTCGGAATTTGCTCGAAAAATGCTTGTTTGAAATTTTGTTCGGTTGTAAACGAGCCGATCGGTTCGGATCGGTTTGCAAACAAGCCAAGCACGAGCAAAGGTCCGCTTGGTTCGGATCGAATTAATATGTATACATAGTTTATACGTAGCATTCTAGTAGATTTGACCAATTATATAGAAATATATAATTATATTTATTCATAGATCAATCAACCTAATAAAGAATTCTACATTAAACATAAAAGTGAAATCCTAAGCCGTTTTCGATATTCTCCCACTCTCAGCATCATTGTTATCTGCAATATGTTCACCGCGTTATCGGTTACAGTCTTACATTAATCGTCAGCCACAACGTATTGTCATCCATGAAAATATTATGTAATGAAACGTGGCTGATTTTTAAGTCATTAAACCTTATTCGTTACAGTATAAATTAGATGACACACAAGATAGTTGGGTTGCATAAATTGTTCGCCGCTCGTTTGCGCTCTCTCGATGCTCGCTCAAAAATTTAACGCTCGAAAAATGCTCGTTCGATTTTCCGCTCGGCTGTAAACTAGCCGATCGGCTCGGTTCGGTTTGAAAACGAGCCAAGTACCGGCAAAAGTCCGATTGGTTCGGCTCGGCTCGTGAACAGCCCTAAAACAAATCATGAGTGATATTGATTGATATAATGCAAAATATCAAACGCTAAAAATCAGACAACTAGGACAATGGGCTTGTTGTCTGGCTATGACATGTCACCGCGAGGGGGTGTTTAGAATTTTGCTTATTCAAATAACTCATATTTATATTGTGTTTTTAGAAACCAAATAAATAGTTAAGTGTTGGATAAAAGAACTATTTATGCTTATTTTATGGTGAAACAAGCAGCTTGAATTTACTTACTTTAATCAAGTGATTATTAATAAAATAAGTTGTTTCATGATTACATTTGCTTGCTTATAAAATAAGTTGTTTCATGATTACATGTGTTTGCTTATAATAAAATTGGAAAGTTTGAATGGTTTGATACACTAGTACTTAGACTTGGGCATAAAAACCGGGTTCGGACCCGACCCGGTGGACCCGACCCGGAACCGGGTACGGGTACGACCCGGTATATGCATACCCGGGTTGGACCCGAAAAAAACCCGTAGGGTTGGAACCGGGTATGATTTTCTAGAATTTCTTAGAACCCGACCCGAACCCGACCCGACCCGACCCGGAACCGGTTGAACCCGGGTTGGACCTGGTTTCGACTGTTTTTTTTTTTTTTAAAAGTGGCCGTTTTTTAACGGCTATATAGCCGTTACCTTCGATTTGTGACCGTTTTTTTGGTCACTTTTGCCCTATAAGTTAGTATAAATAGGTGTGGGTTGATATGGTTTAGTACCCAAGTCTCAAACGCAAAAATATACCCAAAAAACGCAAAAAATACTCTCGTTTACTCTCGTTTTACACGTTCACTCTCTTGTTTTACACTTTCACTCTCTTCAATCTTGATATGGCTCACTCACAATCTTCCGTTGGTCAAGGTTCGTCCAACGCTCCAACCGTCGTTCGTGTTCTTGCACACAATCGTAACATGGATGTTTGGTGCAATTGGGATATGGTTGAGTTGAGTGACGGGTCTGTAAAGGCTCGTTGCAAGTTTTGTGGAGCTTTGCTTGCTAAAGATTCTAACACGACTTTAAACAAACACATTAGCAAGAAGTTTTGTAAATCGTTGAAAAGTAATCCGGATTCGCAACAAACACAATTGGGTGGAGACGGTGGAATCTTTAATTACGATGTTAATACGGTTCGAGATCGAATGACGAAGTTCGTGATTCAAGAAGCTTTGCCTTTTAGTCACTTCGACAATCCTCGGTTGACCAACTTAATTCGAGAGACGCTTCAACCTCGTTACACTCACGTAAGTCGTACTACACTTAGACGTTATTGTTTAAAATTATGGAAACAAGCAAAAAATGATTTAATTGTATTATTTGAAAATTTAAATACCGGTGTAAACTTAACTAGTGACGTTTGGTCGGCTCCACACGGTTTACCCGAATCGTATCTTTGCGTCACCGCTCATTGGGTGGATCCCAATTCATGGCAATTGATGAAACGTACGATTGCATTTGATCTTTTTCCACATCCACACACCGGAGAATTTTTGTTTTACTTTTTAGATAATGTAATAAGTACTTTTAAATTAGAAAATAAACTTTTTTCAATTGCATTTGATAACGCCTCTAACAACACAACCGCGGTTGAAAAATTAAAATTAAAATATCTTCCGATTGCAAACGGTGATTTTTTCCATACTCGTTGTGTTGCACATATTATTAATTTAGTAGTGCAAGACGGACTATCCGGGCAATATGTTAATAACTTTATTACATCTTTTCGATTTATGTTACATGACGTTTTTAAAAAAAGTAAAAGAAGATATCAAGATTATAAACAACTTTGTAAGGATACGCACTCTAGATTTTTAGGTCCTAATTGGGATGTACCTACTCGGTGGAATTCGACTTGTCACATGTTTGAATGTGCTTTAAAACAAAAGGGCACTTTGAAAGCTTTTCATAATAGTCTTTCGGATAATGGTGAAGCCGACCCATTTCCGGATGCGGGTTGGGAGAATCTTCAACGTCTATCCGAGTTTCTTGAGGTTTTTAAAAACTCAACAACAAAATTATCGGGAGTTTATTATTCCACTAGTTATTCGGTGCTTCAAGAACTATATTTTATGTCTTTGAATTTTAAAAATTTTCAAAATAAAAATAATATGTTTAATCAAATGATAGAACCAATGAAAGAAAAGTTTAAAAAATATTTTAAGGACTTACCACCCGTTTTTATGTGTGCCGCCGCTTTAAATCCGTTTCTAAATGTTGCGGGGGTTGAATGTTTGATAGATGAGATAAATGACAATTTGGATATGCATGACGAAAACCCTGATTTTTCAAACGAGGCAAAAGAAAATTTTAATCATAGTTTGAAAACAATTTATAATTTTTATTTAAATAGATATGGGCCTAACGTAAACATAACCATGCCAAGCGGATCAACCTCAAGTGCTAGTACCTCGTTTAAAGACCCTGTTTTGACTATGTTGAATGTTGTTCGGGATGTGACGGCTAAACGTCAAAGAGGTAACACCCCAACAAGTGAGCTCGGTAGATATAGTGGAACGGATTTTATTTCCACTATGACTACCGAAGATTATCGTGCATTCGATATTTTGGCTTGGTGGAAAGGAAAAGAATCTCAATTTCCGATTCTTTCTGCTATGGCCCGTGATTTACTAAGCGTCCAAGCTTCTACGGTAGCTTCGGAATCTGCTTTTTCTCTTAGTGGCAGGGTAATATCATTACGAAGAACAAGACTAACTCCGGAAGCAGTGGAGATGTGCATTTGTTTAAAGGATCACTTAGACGCAACGGATCGTATACAAGACCAAACAAGCCTCGAAGACGAGATTACACTCGAAGCTAAAGTACATGATGAAGAGGTAGAAGACGGAGTATCTTCTGGCATATCCGATGAAGAATTAGCATTTGATCAAGCATCTCGTAGTAGATAAAATTAGACGATATTGTTATTTTTAAGTTGTTTTAATATTATATGTCTTTCATGTTCTTTTTAAATTTCTTTGTCATTCAAATGTTTTATATAAAAAGTATTTAATATTTGTATATTATAAGTGTAACATTTTCTGCTCAAGATTTGTATATATTTATATATTAAGTTGTTTAAATTTTTGTCATTCAAGTGAACCCGGTTAGGAAAAGAAAAATAAAAAGAAAAAAAAGGAAAGAAAATATAAGAAAAAAAAAACATACGACCCGGTGTTCGACACACACACAAGAAAAGAAAAAAAGAAAAAAAAAAAAGGCAAAAACCCGGTTGAACCCGGGTTTCATACCCGAACCGAACCCGACCCGACCCTACCCGGGTATACCGGGTAGGGTTTGTATCTCGTTGAACCCGACCCGGGTTCGTACCCGGGTTCACCAATACCCGGGTACAAAAAACCCGGTTGGGCCCAAACCCGGTTTTGTACCCGGGCCCGGGTCCGGCCCAAACCCGTTTTCTGCAACTCTACTAGTACTCACCATTTGAAAGAGGGCAAGCAACTAGTATGATATGCATGCTTATTGGATTATTTGTCGGATTTTAATTTTAAAACCAAAAGTAGTTAACATATAGGATTTTGACTCCAATATTTTTTTTTGAACGGCAATTTTATTAAAACAAGATAACCATTAGCAAGATGCTAAGGCCATTCATACAACAATTACAATGGGAATATATAGAATGAAAAGTTACACCAACAATGCCACGCAAGATTACCTAACTTCGTTCTATGTTTCAACCATGAAAATGACATGTATTTCAGTTCATCTATCACTCTTGACACCGATATTGGCTTTGAGTAAAAGATTAGATTATACCTCATGTTTCATATGCTCCAAAATGTTGCTAGAAACACCACAAATATAGCCTTTCTAAGATTGGAAATTTGGAATTAAACACCATTTCAAAATGGGCTTGTAGCGTACTTCTAATGGAACCCTTGACCGACTTACAACACCAAGATGTAATTTGATCCCAAACCGCAGCTGCAAACGGGCAGTGAATCAACACATGATCTGTGGATAAAAACATAATGAACATTCGATAGAGTTAAGTTGTACTCCTCTTAAGCCTCTTTAAATTGTATTTTATTGCTTTTTGTTCTCCATGCAAAAACATTAATTTTCAAAGGGACCCATGGTGTCCAGAAATATGGATTTAAATCATAAGGCATCCGTTTGAGCTCGAGTAGTGATCTAAAAGATTTGACGGAGAACTCCCCCGAAGACAAATGGTTGTGGCTTGGGGTTGAGTTCAATATCTACGTTGTTGAATATAGAGGGACAGAGAATAACCACATATTGGGCCCAATCGTCTAGCCT
The DNA here is from genome assembly GCA_025506505.1 of Flaveria sonorensis. Lineage (NCBI taxonomy): Eukaryota > Viridiplantae > Streptophyta > Magnoliopsida > Asterales > Asteraceae > Flaveria > Flaveria sonorensis. Next base: position 51,886,761 of record CM046436.1, read on the forward strand.
TTAGCTCAACTTAGCTCTGTCGTGTGATCCAACGTAACTATCACTCTAATAGCACTTGTTGTAATCATACCTACTTATAAAACACGACGTATTCTTTATTCTAAATTTTTTTATTTTCTACTTGTTTCTTTTTTTTAACGACAAATGCGCGACCCTGATTCGTTTGTAGGATAGATGTTATCTAAATCGAGTCCATCTATCCGTTTCTCGGCCGGAACCGCATCCCCAACTCCCTCAAAGGAAACTCGTTGCTGAAACACTCCCCTGACTCAACTGCAAACATTATAACAAAGCTGAGACACCCCCTGGCTCAACCGCAAACATTGTATCAAAGCTTATGTGTTTGGATTAGAAGCTATATCTTACCTATATGGTATTAGTTTTACACCCAAAAGCGTATGATTGATCAAACATAGACCCAGATTCTGTGAATGTAGTCGAATAACAGTCTCATGCCATGTTGTGAAAGAGATCAACCCACGTGGGTGTTTGCTTTCAAAATCTTGAATCTCATGTTATGGTCAAGCGAGAAATCAAGTTTGAAAACTGATAGTTCAGATTTAGTGGTAGATGGCATTTTTGTTCCTTTAAAAGGTAACATACTAATTTAAGTATCATAGTTCATGAATTATTTGTAAATAAAACAATATACAAAAACAAGTTATAATCTTTAAATCACACAACAAAAGTAACACATGGTTATAACAACAAAAAACATGAACAAAAATCCTTAAAACGATCGTGGTTTAGCAACAACAGTAGAGTGCTTCAAGATATGTAAACTGAACTGCCCGCCTTTCTCGGTCGTGTCAATCTTAGACTGTCCCGGAGGTGGCAATAGCTCGAAATTCTGCACCAAACGCCCGATTGTGATACCAAGGATCGGCAATGCAAGAATAATCCCAGGGCAGCTTCTCCTCCCGACTCCAAACGGCAAGTACCTAAAATCATTCCCGTTCGCCTCAACTTTATCTTCCTCTTCCAAAAACCGCTCGGGCCTAAACTCCTCTGGTTTCTTCCATTGGTCGGGGTTGTTGGCTAGCCACCAAGCGTTGACCAAGATCTTGCTTTCAGCTGGGATGTCATACCCGCCGAGCTTAGCATCATGGAGGTTCATGTGTGGGACTAGAAGTGGGATCGCCATACGGAGACGCAGGGTTTCTTTGATCACGGCTTGTAGGTATGGGAGGTTTTGGACATCGGGCTCGGTGATTTGGACACCGGGTCCGAGCTTGGTGTCGAGCTCGTGTCTGAGCTTGGCTTGGATTTCGGGGTGGTTCACGAGCTCCGCAATTCCCCATTCGATCGACCATAGAGTTGTCTCGATTGCTAATATGAACAAATAAAAGTAGTGAAGTAAATATAAAATTCAAGAATTTTAGTTTGACTTTTAAATTTAGAAATTGCCAAACAAAATCAAAATAGAATACCATAATATTTAAATATATCATACGGGTAGGTAAACAACATGCCATTAATTTCGTGATGTGTTAGGTGCATACCACTTGCAATAAACAAATACACGGTTGTAAATCACTTTACACGTTTAATAATGTTACATCATATAAATAAAAAATACAAAATCATATTTTTTTAGATCATGAATTTTCTAGCTCTTATGTATATCCTAAGGTCGTTGAACATGTTATATTCGTTATGTTATGTAGAACAATCCTACAATATAGATAGGAGGACATAGATGTGAGGTCTTATATACTATACTCATATTGATATTACCATTCACAGTCCATCTTTTATTTTTATTTTTATAATTACAATAAAAATTATTATTTCTTCTCTCTTTTTCTAATTAAATAATATTTTTCATATATTTATCATTACGTTTTCTCTCTCATTACAACCCTCATAAATTCTCCACCTACTTCACTCACAACCACTTATAATCATCCCAATAAATTCTCCACCTACTTCACTCACAACTTACAATCATCCCTTATAACATAAGACATTCACTCTTATAAAAACAAAAAACGAACTGTGAATACTTTTATAAGTCTAAAAACAAAAAATACAAATCATCTATTGTATCGTTATCAATAGGATCAAGTGAAAAGTAGCACGAGTTTGAATCAAACTTAAGACCTCTTTTCGGAAAACTTAAATACGTAACATTGGGCCTCCCGGTTATGACGTAATCTACTTTATATAAGATACGATTATTTTAATAAAACACTGAAAATTATTCTATATTTGGTATAATGATAATATTTCCTAAATTGTTTACCTTTTATATACGCAACGATTTAATAACAATTTCAAACACCCTAATTAATTATCAAGTAACCTTAAAGTATTAAAATAACATTAACATCTTTACAAATTTAATAATTGATTAATTAAGATTATCACAATCAAATTATCAGAAACTTAATTACTCACACTCATTTACTCCACTTTAAACTACGTCAATTTCTAATCTACTCATTCTTAGGATTTGAACATTAACTTTCTCAGAGTTACCGTTTGACTTTTAACACGGAGGTAGACTTTTTATTATAATAATATTAACTTAGGATTTTAACATTAATTTTCTCCGAGTTACCATTTGTCTTTTAACACTGATGTACCAGCATAGATGACTTTTTAACTATATAAAAGGTGTATAACTTTTATAAAAAAATTTATTATAATAATATTATATTAAAAAAAATAATAATTAAACAGAGTAAATGGTGGGTTACCTGCAACATTGATGTTTTCAACGATATACAGCACATTATCTTCATTGATCTCCCCCTTCTCCTTAGCTTCAAGAATGTGATCAATGGCGCATTTCAACTGATTGTTATCCATCTTCTTCGTGCTCGCAATCTTCCTGTTTAATTCCCGCCAAAATCACCAAAAAAAAAAACCTAATTAACATCAATCAGAAATCAAAGAAGCCTAATTTCAACCACAAGACATTTGATCTGAAACACTTACTTCCGCTCATCTACAAAGTAATCCTTGAACAGCTGAATCCGTTTATCCTTAACCTCCTTGCACAATTTCAGATAATTCCTCAAAAAGGGCCTCAAAATCGGGATGAAATCACCATAGTTGTACTCGAAGCTCTGTGCCAATCGACTCCTTTCACCGTTCAACGTTTTGAGCTTTAAGAACAACGGATCATCCTCACTCTCGAACCTCCGATCGAACATGATTCTGAACATGTTGTTGTACATCATGAGCTGCAACCGTCGCCGGATGACGATACCCTCCGTGGCGGCGGCCGGATTGTTCTTGACGTCGTCGACCACCGCCGCGGCCTCCGCCTCCCAGCCGTAGCGGTACTGCTGCACGACCTTGTTGGTGAAGAACGGCACCGTCATGATCCGTCGCATCTTCCGCCAGTGCTCGCCGTAGACGGTGAACACCATGTCCTGACCTTTTCCGGTGAAGATGTCGAACACGACGTTACGTGTTCGTGAGCCGAACTCGACTCCTTGCGTGTGGAGCACCTCTTTGGCTAGGTCCGGTGAGGATACGACGACGAGGTTGCGTTGGCCCATGCGGAGGAGGAAGATCTGACCGAACTTTTTGGCGAGCTCGGTGAGGTTGCGGTGGTTGAGGTCGTCGCCGACTTGCAGCCAGTTGCCGAAGATGGGCACCGGAATGGGCCCCGGCGGGAGCTTGAACTTTTTGCCGCGGAGTTTGGAGATGACGATGGCGCCGATGATGGTGGCGAATAGGGCGATTAGGGTTTTCTCAACCAGGAGGAGATCCATGGTGGTGGAGTTATGTGTTTCGTCGGGGGAAACGCCAATTTTATAGACGTGATAGTGGAAGGTGTTAGGTGGGGTGGGGAGTTGGTCAGACGGTAGTGTTAACGTCGTTGGCTGGATTTGACGCTCAGTTGTACAACTACAGATTCATTTTTTATTTTTCTCCGTCTCGTCTGAAAGCTAAAAAGCATGCTTCTAAGTTACAATTTAAGTTCATTTCTTTTTTTTTTTTCTCTGAAAATGATTTAACTAGTTTTATAAATGTTCGGGAGCTGGGTCTGGGTCTTTTAAGAGTATTTATATTATCCTTATAATTATATTAAATTTTTTTTTAATTAAATAATATTTTTCATACTTTTATCATTATCTTTTTTCTTTCATTCACTCACAATCACTTTTAAAAATATTAAAAAATTTATGGGGATTGTACCGTGATTCCCCAAATATGAGGAATCACTAGGGAATCCGGTACAACCCCAATAAATTTTATTTTATTTTCATTTACAATCACTAACAACCATCTCGATCTCTTATAATATAAGACACTCGCTCGTATAAAAATGGAAACAGGTTGTGACTGCTCTAATGTGATAAGAAAACAGTATAGCATTATGTTAAAATTTAGATTAACCTTTTTATTTTACCAATAATAATTAATATAGAAGTTAAAAGAGAACATGGTGATAAATGCTTAACAAGAATTAAATAAGATATTTATGTAATTTATATTTTGAAATGGTAGGAGTGTGGTGAGGGGTGGGGATGGTTTATAATAAAGACTAAATTGCAAAATCCGGCCTTTAGTTACACGTTGGTCCGATGGGACGGAGAAATCCGGTCCCGAGAATTCTTAAAATTCGAGGCTAGAAAAAAAAATGAGGCCTTATCATACGACGTAAAAAAAAATTAACCAATTAAATTGAATATAAAAGTTTATAATAGGACTATAATTAGACTAAAATATTTAAAATGTTAATGATCTCTCAGATAAAATTTAATAGACTAAAATAATTAAAATATTATTACGTTTGTTAATGAGTTTATAGTTTTTTTTTTAAATACATCTGTATATATTTAAAATATATAAATTAATTTAAATTTTAGGGCTTTGAGAGGTCCTATTTAAATTATGAAAATAGTCCTATTTAGATAAAAAGACAAAAAAATTTGTATTTGTATTGTACATGACTGGGTTTAATGAACAAATCTAATGATAAGCGGTTTAAGTAATGTGTTTGTTACAAACCTAAAACATAAAAGGTGTTTAGTTTGATCTTGATATAATAAATAATTTAGTATAAACAAGAAGAATTTTGTATTTAGTTAAATCAACCCCAAAAGTCGGTGATGAATATTCACTACATATAGGTTACATACACGGTCTTTTATAAAAGTAGATATTTTTAGACGATTTACACAAGACGTTATTTTATCTCGTTTAGATCGCTTTAGATACAAATCTAGGTTGTCGTATTATCAAAGGAATCGTAGGCGTCAATATTGCTTATCTTAACCAAATTAAATGTAACAAGTTCTTTTAATTTGTTTCATTAGTACGTGTACTGTGTACATACTAATATACTATAATAAGGTTTGTTTTTTAATTGCGGAATTTTATAGTAGTAGCTCTAATTTTATTTCATTTACAATTACGCTAAAAGAATAATGATTTTATACATATGATAAGAAAAACCAACAGACCATTATATATTTTTTATTTGTAAGTTTTATACATATTAAATATCATTAAATTATGAATAAAACATGTAAAAGTGACTTCTATTACTTAGAAAAATTAAAATGTTTATAAGTTTTCTATTACTAAGAAAAATGAAAATGTTTATAAGTATACTTAGGAACTAATATTAATATTATTTTATAAAAAGTTGGATCGGGGGTAGGTGGGACGGCGCCCATCGGTTTTGTTGTTCGTTTTGGGTGTGAATTACACACGACACCTCCAATCGTGACCCCAAATATTTTATTTCTCAAAATTCATCACTATTTTCGAAACATTTTATATTCAACCTTGTGGGGAGTTTTCATTTTAAAGTAATTTATATAGTATTATATATGAGTTCATTTATTCACATGATTTTTAAAGTTGAAAACTAAGTTAAGCTCAACTTATTTTTATTTAAAAAGTTTGAGCTTTGATTTAAGTCAATTTGCTTTATTGTTTGAAACACGATTTTACTAGTGAGATTTCTTTTAGTCTTTTATTATTTATTAGTTTTTTATATTAACTAATGTTATCTCCCACTCTACACGCGAGAGAATTGGTCACTTTCCCATGTTTTACATCACGTGACTTTGTTCGTTGTCAATTTGTCTCATCGGAAACCATAAAAGCGAATATCGAAACCGGTTCCGATAATATCAATAACGACAAAAATGATATTCATTCATAATCGGTTCAGTTTGTCGTAGTACTGCAACAGTAACCGCACTTATTATAGTCTAAGATGCAAAAACACTCGATTTTGAATACAACTTCGTTTTGAAAAAAATTATATCGAAGCATTGACAAAAAAAATAAAGATAACTGCACATTTCATTTTTTTAATTAATGAATGAAAAATATTATAGAAATGTAAAAATTATTAAAAAATAAAACGGCTTTAAAACATGACTCATATATGAAAAATATGTGAAAATGAAAATAAAATAAGTAAATAAAATCAAAAGCTATTAAACTTTGGTAGGAAAATGTTGAAAAATAAAAATTTTGTGAGGTAAAATTGAGGGACCACAGATACTATTTCACTAAAATCTTGTAGTTAACCAAAAACAAAAATGCATTGTATCATTCAAGTTGCATTTTACTGTATAAAAGTTCAGATAAGTTCAGATAATTTACTCTTGGCCCATCATATAAAATATGAAACTCTTATGCTCAAAACTTAAAAATTTTAAAATTACATGTAATCAAAAGTCTTTATTTGTATAGACATAATATATGTATAATCAATAATTAATATACTATTTATCAATTACTATAGAAAACTATAAAACATAATATATTTTGTAGCTAAAGTAATTTATACTACATCACATGTGTACATAAAAGTATATTATGTAAAAGACGAAACATGTGTGGCTAAAATATAAAACCATCAAATATTCTTGTAGCTAAAGTTGCTAAATTATATAGAGTATAATATAAGCGTATAATTATAATTTATATAAATAATCAATTTATTTAGACTCGTAATCATGACAAAATCAATGTATGTGATATCAGGCTCTAGCTAGTTATTAAACTACCACCCGACCCTATTTAAAATGGGCCTCTAGCTCATTATTTTGGGATCGAGTTTTAAAAGGGTTGATCTCAATCAGCTCACAAACAGCTTAGATTTATTTGGATGTGTGTTTTTATAAAGGAAAACTTCACAGAATAGTAAGTTTTAGGATTGTTCTAATTAAATCGTTCATATTTATTTTGTTTTAATCAGATCACCAGTAATTTTATTTGTTACAATTAGCTCATTAAAGTATTAGAAGTGTTCCAATCAGATCACTAAAGTTTTAAAAGTGTTTTAATTAGGTCACTCATATTTTTTCAAGACTTTTAAATAATTTGATTTTTTTAAATAATTTAATTTTTTTATAAAATTTATTAATTTTTTAAATATTTCAAATTTTTTGAAAATATTTTGTAATTTAATAATGACCTAATTAAAATAATCCTAAACATTTAATGACCAGATTGGAACAAAACAATTTATGAGGGACATAATTGGGACAACAAAATTTATGAGTGACCAAATCAAAATAATCCTGAAGCTTGATTATTATTTTATAAAGTTATCCTTTTTATAAAATAATTACTTTTAAATATTTATTTCCAATAACATTATCATATATTTCTAAATGATGTTTTATAAAAAAATAAAAAATAGAACTTATGGTGTGATCATATTATCCATCTCTCAGATCTAAAACACCAAATTGAGATATCTTCTTGTTAATATCCACAACCGCTCAACCCTACCATTAACACTTGTATTCTGGATTCTTGCATAAGGATATGATTGGAGATGACATGAAAAGAAGGGGGTGACGCAAGTGAAGGGGTTGATGGTTGTGTGGAGGTGACAGAGGTAGCTTCGAGTAGACTGATGAACATTGTTGGTTGTTAGGGAAAAGTGTTTGGAGGGTGGTAAAGGCTAACTCTAATGAACAACTAGGTTGGCAATGGTGGTGGTGATAACGGCTATGGTGGTGGTCGGTGGTGGTTGTGCTACTTTCATGGTGGTGTGATGGTGATGCAATCTAGGTTAAGATCCATCCAATGCAAGGATAATTATATTGCAATTTGACATAATTAGTAGGCTAACTTGTAACACATGATACTTGGGGACTAAACGTTAAAAACAACCTTACCATAGAGACCATTTGTGTAATTAACTCTAATATATTATTTCATCGACATTAAAACAAAGAACAAGATGATATTTTGAAACTAAAATATAATGGGAAAAGGTTTAAAAGTCTGTTAAACCTAAAAAGTATAAAAGTAATCTCAACCGTCAATCGTCTTAATTAATGGTTAAGATCAAATTATAGGAAAAGTTTGTTATATGATTATTTTAAGAATAATCACTTTTGTTAACTTTTTACAAATTCTCATATTTTCTAAAACGTTCATAACTTTTATGTACGATATTTTTTATAAAAATTACACCACAAAAAATAGCGTTTTTTAATCTCTAAAAAGAATATAGTATTGTTATATAAAAAGATAATAATTTTTTATATTTTTAAACTCATATCTTGTCATTGTGTTTTTAATGCAGTGCATTGTATCTTTTTTTAGTTATTGTTTTTTCCTGAATTGTATTATGTTTTTTTGAAATGATGAATTTTAAAAAAATTTAATGGCGGATTAACATTGTTGTGTTCTCCAACAAGTTTATATAAACTATAAAAAACAATGAGAAAAATTACATATTGTGTTATCTTCAACACTATAATTTTTGAAAAATACTTCAGTGAAAGTATATCATTTGTATATCTAATTGTAAAATACAATGATAGATAACAAGTTCATATAATATATTGATTCAATGATAAAAATAACATAAAATAATATAAAACGTAAAAAGATGAATACATATAAAAAATAATGTAAAATATATGGCACAATAAACTAATATTTGACACAATGAACGTACGTATTTGACACAATGATTAAAATGTTATTTTTCTTTAAAATAATAAAATAACACGTGTCAAGCTCACAAATCTAATTAGACTTTTTATATTAAATATCCTTTTTACTATAACCATAGCCAAATATAATATAACTTAGTTATTATAAAATTTGTTCTATAATATCATGTTTGTATATATAACTATTGTTTTAGATAAGTAATAATTAATTAATATTTGGTTGGGGTTATTGTAATAAGGGAAGAAAAACTAAAAATGGTGAAAAGGATTATTGTCTATTAGATTCAAAGGCTAAGAAAATCCGTTAGCATAATGGTAAATAACTGAAACTTTAAATGGTAGGCCAAGGGTATTTTAATCTTAACAACATTTTGTAAGTTTCATCTTTCTTTTTAAACGCTGGTAACTTTTACATATAACATTATTTTAAAAAAAATTATATCATAAAACAAGTGTTTTTTAATCTTTAAAACACCTATAATTTTAACACACAAAAAACAAAGTTTTTTTCACGTTATTTCAGCTCATTGTGTAATATTCGTCAGCTTATTGTTAATATCATATCATTATGTAATATTAATCACATCATTGTGGCTAATGCTGACCATTTTGTTATGCATTATGTTTTTTTTGAAAATATGATTTTCAAATTACACAATGCTAAAAGTATATTTTTTTTTTACTTTTTTTGGTTCATTGTATAATCCTGATAGGTCATTGTGTAATTCTCGTCAAGCAGTTCATTGTGTCTATTGCTAATCATCGAGTCTAGTGCTAGTCATTGTGTCTAATGTTAACCATTATGTTTTTTTAAAATAGTGATTTTCAAATAACACAATGCAAAAATGTAATTTTTTTCCTTTTTTTTCAGTCCATTGTGTAATATTGATCAGATCATTGAGTAATCCTCGTCAAGCAGCTCATAGTGTCTATTATCGAGTCTTTTGTTGGTCATTGTGTTACCCATTGTGTCTAAATGTTGAATATCATGTTATGCATTGTTTTTTTTTTTAAATGATGATTTTTAAATAACATAATGCTAAAAATGTAACTTTTTATGTTTTTCAGTTCATTATGTAATCCTGATCATGTCATTGTGTAATCCTGATCATGTCATTGTGTAATCCTGATCATGTCATTGTGTAATCCTGATCATGTCATTGTGTAATCCTGATCATGTCATGTGTAATCCTCATCAAAGCAGCTCGTTATATCTATTGCTAATCATCGAGTCTAGTGCTGGTCATTATGTTACCGATTGTGTCTAATGTTGACCATTGTGTTATGCATTGTGTTTTTTAAAATGATGATTTTTGAATAGCACAATAATAAGAAATGTAAACTTTTTATATTTCAAGTTCATTGTGTATTCGTAATAAGATAATTATGTAATCCTCATCAATTCAGAAGATTACACAATGACCTGACCAAAATAAGAAATGAGTTAAAAAAAACTTTGTGTTTTTATATCAACACTCTATGTGTTTTAAAGATTAAAGAATGCTCGTTTTTATGATGTAACTTAAAAAAAATAATATCGTATGTAAAAGCTGTGAATGTTTTAATAAAAAAGTAGAACTTGAGAAGGAGAAACATTACCAATTTCGCCCCGACCTAATTTTGATCAAAAGTATACGTGTCAACATCTTAATCGTTCTTACAATTTTTAGTTTTAAAAAACTTTGTATTTGAACCTTTCTCTTAAAGTTCATGTAATGCAACATATAATGCATTATAATCTAAAGTCAATTGATCGAACATCTCTAGAGAAATCATGAGGAATAAAAACAAATATGTATGTAATGTTTGAAATTAATATTTATATATTTTGGTATCTTGATTTGTTTTTTAAAAATTGAATTGATGAATATTTGTCATAAAAATAAATAAGAATATTAATTAATAATTAATAATCGCATAATCATTAAAACATTACTATCATTATTTTTTCCTATCACATTGTGCTAACATAGTTTTTACTATCACACTCCCTATCATATTCTCCCACCACTAACACTAAAAAATAAAAAAATAATAAAAAGTTAGAACAAATTTGAACAATGCTATCTTATTTCTAATTCTCCGTTCCTCTTCATGTGAATATCAAACCCTTTAATTCATGATAAGTCGATCTTTAATCTTCACGCGCGTGCTCTCTCTGTATAAATATAATGAAACAATAAAAACAAATAATTGTTCACCCTGACATTATAATGTAAAATTGTCCGGTTTATAACTAAAATAACATTTAAGTATGTATTTTTTAAATTTTAATAATAATAAATCAATACAAAATTTGAAACCATATAATACAATTGTTGTTGATTAGGGAAAAAAAGTACCTTTCAATAATAAACTTCTCAAACGTTCACAAACGTTGCAGGTGGATGTCAAACCATGACATCAAGCTTCACCCACAAAAGCATAAATCAATTCACCTTTTTTTTTTACGCAAAATAACAAATATTATAAAAAAACAAAGATTCAAATAAAAAGTCTTCTAAAACTAAAAAGTCTAATAAGCAATCTCAACTATTCACTTTCGTAATCAATGGTTTAAATCAAATTGTAGGAAAAAATTTGTTAGAATTATATTTTAAGAATAGCCACTTTTATTGACTTTTTATAAGTTTCTTTATTTTTTTAAACGTTCATAACTTTTATATATGATAATTTTTTTTATAAAAATTACACTAAAAACGAGTGTTTTTAATCTTTAAAACGAGTATAGTATTTTTATATAAAAAAATAAAAAATTGACGCTTTTAAGCTCAAAACTCGTCATTGTGTTTTCAGTGCAGTTAATTGTATATTTTTGTTGGTTATTATGTTAATTTTGAATACTGTTGTGTTTTTTTCTAAAATGATGAATTTTAAAAAATATAATGATTGAATAACATTATTATTTATCTCTAATATGTAAAATACAATAATAAATTAACAACCAATTAATCTAATATATTAATAACTATGACAAAATAACACAATGTCTCATTGTGTTTTTTGATCGTTATTGTGCTATGTTGAATAATATGAGTTTTGAAAAATACATTGATAAATAAAATTAATGTGTATTTCTAATAGTAAATCACATTGAATAATAACAAGTTTATATAATCTACTAAAAAATAATAATAAAAATAACACATTATGTTATCTTCAACACTATGAGTTTTAAAAACTATATTGTGAAAGTATATCATTGCATCTTCTAATTATAAAACACAATAATAGATAACAAGTTTATAATCTATAAAAACAATAACAAAAATAACACAAAATAAGCTAAAACGTAAAACACAATGATTAATACACATAAACAAATGATGTAGTATATATGACATAATAAACTGATATTTGACACAATGAACGTATAAGACACAATGAGCTAACGCATCTGACACAATATCCAAAATGCCCTTCTTTTTAAAACAATAGAATGACACGTGTCAAGTCTACAATCCTTCTTAAGCTTTTTAGATTAAACATTATTTATAGTATAACCCTAAAAAAAAACTAACAAGGAGCTAAGAACCCCAAGTACCATACATCATCAACGACAAAAGATACAAAATAAAATAAACAAACCATATTAATCTAAATAATTCATTTAGTCGTCTCAGCAGTTTCCATACAAAATTAGAATTTAAATTAAATAAAATTAAAATTAAAATTAGAGAATAATTGGTAAATGTTGAAGTAGAAAGATTTTTAAATCTAAAAAGTTTAATAAGTAGTCTTAACTATCAATATTTTTAATTAAATATTAAGATTAAATTGTAGAAAAAAAATTGTTAGAGTGATATTTTAGACATGACTACTTTTGTTGAGTTTTTTCAATGCTTACACCTTTTTTAAATGTTCATATTTTTATATACGATATTATTATTTTTTATAAAAGTTACATCATAAAATAAGTGTGTTTCAATACTTAAACGAATGCAATATCGTTATATAAAAAGATAAAAAAATATTTCTATGTTTTTTAGCTTGTATGATTTTCGTTCGTCATTGTGTATTTAGTGCAGTTTATTATGTGTTTTCTGAAAAATATTATGTTTTTCTAAAATTATAAATTTTAAAAAAATGATGGCCGGTGAAATAACACTATTACGTACTTCAAGTAATATATAAACAACTAATTAATTTAATACATTAAAAGCAATGATAAACTATTACAAGATGGTATAAAATGTAAAACACAATGATAAATTGTCTCATTGTGTTTTTCTACTTGTAATTGTGTTTTTCTGAATATTATGAGGTTTGAAAAACACATTGGTGAAATAATAACATTGTGTATTATTAATTGTAAAATAAAATGATAAAATAACAACAAATTTACATAGCATATTAAAAACAATGACAAAAAATAACGCTAAATAATTTAAAACGTAAAACATAATGATAAATATATATAACAAATAATGAAAAATTATTTGACATAATGACCGAATAGTTTAAATAAGTTGATGTATTAGATACTATAACGTATTTGTCTCAGTGACCAAAATGATCTTCTTATAAAAATCATAAAAGATACATATATAAACTCAAGACCAGAATTCTTTTTAACTTTTTTGAACTAATTACTCATTTTACTATAACTATATTTAAAATAATCAATTTCACGCCGAATCATCTTTAATATATATAGTAGAGACAATTTCATTTAATTTATGTTATTAGGTTTTGCAGTAGCTATCACAGCCACCCTTATCACCTTTCTCGTCCCGACACTTGTCATACTCATGTTTTCTACCACTAATATGGTCGTCACCATGCGTAACAACGTCATCACCTCCACCTTCGTTGCCACCACCATTACATTCCAAACTCCTTAACAAACTAGATGAACACTTGATCACTTCATCTATCAAATGCATCTTTTCTAAATTGTTTTAATTTTTTTTTGGACATATCAGGATTCTTTATTCTTTACAATATTTTTTTTAAAGTTTGCAAATGCATCACAAGTTTTAATTTGAAAATTTTAAATTCCTTTCAAGTCCATTTATCCTTCGGTTATTCCTAAATTTTCAATTCCATTGCTATATAAATACGAAAGCAATCAATAAAATTATCAAAGTATTAACAAAAATATATTGAAATACTATGTTTAAACATGTGAATAGATAAAAATCTCAAACTTACAATTTCCAATTTCGTACGCCTCATTGGAAAAAAGGTACAATTAAAGAAGATAAAGTCAACTTGGTGTCGAATTTGTGGCTGCTAATAAAAGTCTTAAACGGCCGTTAGTTGACGGCAAAATTGACAAAAGTTCTTAAATTGTCCACGTGTTTGTGGTATCACGTGCTAGTATAAGGACCACGACGTGGTTAGATCAAAACCACCACAATAACTGTTCAGCATTGAAGGCTCCGTTAAACAATCCTCACAACTTTCATTTAATTCGTTTTTGTATTTTCTTGTTAATATGAACCAGCGGAACACACTTCTTTTAAAATCTACTAGTAAACTCCGGTTGTTTGTACCGTACTAATTTAAAAAGGATAAACGTCAAGTATGCTAGACCAAAAACTTATCAGCACTTTGTAATCTTTTAACAATAAAATTAAACATCCATCTAACCTGCTATTAAATCTACATATTGGTATGATTGAACCGTAAAAGAATTGAATGTGTAGCAAACCGTTTGACAAGAGAGTTTATTTACATTCGTTTGTTTGATAAGTAAATAGACATAAACAAGAAATTTAATCTGATTAATTAAATGAATGAACATAAACAGATGTTGCATTTGTTCAATTACATTCGTGAACATACGCTAATATATTCGTTTATATTTTTCATTAACGTTTATTCATTAAAGTTTCTGATTCTTATTAATCTTCCTAGTCTTTTTTATGTTTAGTTTGTTACTCTAACATTTAAACTATAAATCATAGTCATTTGAACCTTGTATCTTATTAATAATTTAGTTAGTTGTGACTACATTTTTGGGACATTATAGCAAGATAATTATGTTATTGATTATTATATCTAACTTGTACGTTTGTTTTGGTATAACTATATATATCTTTATAACTATTATGTCAAGTGCTTAGTTTTATAGTTATTTAAGATATTTATGTCTAATGTTTGAAATTAAAACTGATGATTTTTTTCTTTAAAAACAATATATGACATTTGTGTTTGTTTGTTTTTCTTTGTGTCCGTTTGTGTTTATTTGTGTTTGTGAACCCTTTGTGAATCCTTAACAAGCGAACACGGACAATTTTAATTCCTTAATGAATGAACATGAATAAGAATTTTCACGTGGTTATGTGTCGGTGAACCATTCGTGAACAAGTTCACTGCTAAACGCACGAACAAGGTTTCGTTCGGATCAGTACGGTTACATCCCCAGATACACGCTTTGGTACATTTTGTACTTAATCCTTGTTAAGTTTTTTGGTATAATTAAGTTAAACACTTACTAAACCTTCTATTAAATCTACATCTTGGTATGATCGAACTATAAAAGAACTGAATGTACGTTTAGCAAACTAGTTAACAGGAAAGTTCGTTTACATTAGCTCTAATAAATAAACGAACATGAACAAGAAATTGCATTCGATTAATTAATGAACGAACATGAATAGATGTTGCATTCATTCAATTACATTCTAGAACATGCGCTAATATATTCGTTTATATTTGTTCATTTACGTTCATTCATTAAAAGGGTTTTGATTTTTTTTAATTTATTTTATCTTTTTAGTCTTTTTATGTTTAGTTTGTTAAATCATAGTCATTTGAACATTGTATCTCATTAATAAATAGTCATTTATGACTTAATTTTTGAGACATTATTGTAAGATAATTATGTTTGTGATTATTATGTCTAACTTGTACCTTTGTTCTGGTATAACCATATATATTTATTACTATTATGTAAAGTGTTTAGTTTTATATTTATTTAAGATATATATGTGTAATGTTTGAAATTAAAAATGATGTTTTTTTTATTCTCTAAGATCAGTATACGAACATTTGTGTTCGTTTGCGTTTCTTTGTGTTCGTTTGTGTTTTTGAACCCTTCGTGAATCCTTAACAAGCGAACACGAACAAATTCAATTCCTTAATGAATGAGCATGAATAAGAATTTTCACACGCTTATGTGTCTGTGAACCATTCGTGAACAAGCTCAAAACTAAACGAGCGAACATGAACAAGGTTTCGTGCGGATCGGTACGCTTACATCCCTAGATACACGCCCTTGTTACATTTTGTACTGAATCCTTGTTAAATCTTTTGGTATAACTAGCGGTAGTTTACATGCAAATTTTTTATGTGTTATGTAATGTTTGATACTCATTTTTTAATATGTTATTTTCGCATTTAACGCTAAATTAACACCAAATCACCAAATATATTTAAAGGGTAACATTAATTAAAGAAAATATTGAGTTAGTCACTAGGTAAACCATTAGTATATTAGTAAAGTGTGTGATATGCGCTAATACGTTAGTTTATATTTGTTCAATTACGTTCATTCATTAAAAGGGTTTTGATTTTTTTTTAATTTTATTTTATCTTTTTAGTCTTTTTATATTTTGTTTGTTACTCTAACATTTAAACTAGAAATCATAATCATTTGAACCTTGTATCTCATTAATAAATAGTCATTTATGACTTAATTTTTGAGACGTTATTGTAAGATAATTATGTCTGTAATTATTATGTCTAACTTGTACTTTTGTTCTGGTATAACCATATATGTTAATTACTATTATGTCAAGTGCTTAGTTTTGTATTTATTTAAGATATATATGTGTAATGTTTGAAATTAAGAAAGATTTTTTTTTAATTCTCTAACATCAGTATACGAGCATTTGTGTTCGTTTGTGTTTCTTTGTGTTCGTTTGTGTTTGTGAACCCTTCATGAATCTTTAACAAAGGAACATGAAGAAGTTCAATTTCTTAATAAATGAACATGAACAAGAATTTTCACACGGTTATGTGTCTATAAACTTTTTGTGAAAAAGTTCAAATCTAAACGAACGGACATGAACAAGGTTTTATGCGGATCGGTATGCTTACATCCCTAGATACACGCCCTTGGTACTTTGTACTTAATCCTTGTTAAGTTTTCGGTATAATCAGGGGTAGCTTACATGCAAATTTTTTATGTGTTATGTAATGTTTGATACTCATTTTGTAATATGTTATTTACGTATTTAAAGCTAAATTAACACCATATTACCAAATATATTTAAAGGGTAACATTAATTAAAGAAAATATTTAGTTATTCACTAGGTAAGCCATTAGTATATTAGTAATTGAGTGATATGCTATATTAAAAAAACCTAACATTTGAATTCACTTATTATACACATAATTATAGACTTCACTTATCATACACATATATAAATATGAGCTAAGTTAATTAACATGTCGATACAAATTTTGGTTCTATCAGTTTCAAAAAGTTATTTGCGTGCGCTCATAGATATCAGACTGAAATTCTCAAGCTCATAGAAGCTTAGCTTTGCTCTAACCTGTAACTCTTTTGAACTCATTTATTAAAATGCAAATTTGCTCACTAATTACATGTTTTGTTTGATTTTTGTGGTTGCTCTTACACTGTATTATCATATTCGAAAACATCCTAAGCTTTCATCTTGAGTCGATTTTGAAAGGGGTGTTAAATAGGTCATGTAATAGATTGCTGGGTCGAACCCAACATGAACACGGAAATTTGATACGAACATTAAAAAATAAATTTGAAATCATGTCAGACACATGAATGAACTTGAACATAACAAGGTTTTCACAAATTGAAACAAACAAAACTCTTGCAAAAGAAGATTTTATTTTAAATATTTTTCACATGCAGATACTTTGAAATTAATTGAATAAGACATGAATATATATATATATATATATATATATATATATATATATATATATATATATATATATATATATATATATATATATATATATATATATATATATATATATATATAATCATGTTAAAACTATAAAATATAATGCTTCATGTTATCTTCTTGAATTTAGTTTTAAATACTCAATCAGTTTAAGTTATGACATAAACAAAAGACATAACTTTATTTTTTTTAAATAAATGACATGAAGACGGTTATTTAGCTAAATGTTTTTGTGGGTCTGATCCGAAATTGACCCGTAGTCTTTTATATTAACGTAAACTCAAGAATATTAGTTTAAACTAGTGTTATGTTTTAATATTATGTTAGAAATTCACACTTTAAATTTTATCATATGGTAAATAGCAAAAACTTTTTTTCTTAATTCATATTTGTATCTATTTACCTATATATGAAAAAACAAGTGTGATGAACAGTAAAAAACAGTACTGATGTGTTGTGTACAACTTGGTAATGTAGTGATACCATTCGTTTCTTTATTCTCTTTTTAGCTCAGCTTTTCACATTTCTTCTTTATAGAGAGAGAGAGAGCGCGATGGGGTTAAGGTGGATCTCGGTTTTGAGCCGATTGTTTGTGGTCGCCGGGCGGCGATGGCTCAAGTCGCTGGGCCTATGGCCGTGATTGCCATGCCGATGACGCCGATGTGCTCGATTGCAGCGCCACCGATGTGCTCGATTGCACCGCCGTTGATGTGCTCGATTGCCGCCCCGCCGCCCTTAATCGGTTTAGATCTGCCTGGTTCTGTGACTCTGGTCGCGTTTCACGACCACGGCGGCCTGAGTTATTAATGGTGGTGATGGTGGTTTTATGACCGCCTTTGTTGCCCCTTGGCCACCGCATCTCTTTCATACCCTTTTAGGGTTTTCAAAACTATGTTTTAAATAGTGGTTTGCTGGTTCTGTTATTGGTTGTGTATGCCCCACTGGATCGATTCCACCTGCGCAAACCATGTTTTGGCTGTGATGGTAGAGCTTATTGTTGTTAGGGTTCCAACCGTGGGATTCGTGTTCGAGGGGGGCTCTAGGGTTCCTTGATTTGGTAGGTAATCATGGTGCCCGGTGTTGGGTAGGCTCCCGTGGAGGTGCGGCCGATTGCATGTTTAACAAGAATTTCCGGTCGTTCCCTCTGTCGGATGTCATCCTTAGCCGGCCGATTATCTCGACTGTTTTGGTTTCCGAAGTAAGTGCGATGGCCTCTTTTTGGGGTCTGCCAGCCGTTGGTATCACCGGACTGGACTCTCTGGATTTGATTCTTTCTTCTCATATCTTAGATGGTGTAGTAGTCGATGACGATGAGCTCAACCTCATCTGAGACTGTATGCATGCCGTCGGCTATTCATTAAGTGTTTAGAGGTTAATATTGGATGGTTTAGAGGTGATGATGATGAAAAGAAGGTTATGTTTGTTGTTACGGCGAGGTAAACCTGATGTTTGCAGCCGCAACGAACAACCGCTTCTGAGCCTTATAACATTTGTGCTCTTATACTTATATGTTTGCCTTTCGTTGTTTGTTTGATGACGATGGCCATTGGGCGCATCAGAGGGCTATGGGTGTCATTGGCAATACTGGATTTGTCATTGTATTTACCTGTGTCATGAATTTGATTTGGGTACTGCTATTATTGTTGAATATTGTTGTCCATGATGACACGCAAAAACGAGTCTGAGCTTTGAGGTGGAGTATGGACTGTTGCTATGTGTCGATGTACTTTAGTCGACACTTGCCATTAGTTTTGAGGAGCACTATGCTGATTATGTTGCCTCATGTCTTCGACTCTCATTGTTTGGGTAAAAGTGTTAGTTTGCGGTTATGATGACAAAGTCCTGAGCCTCCGTTTAGCCCGTCCTTATGACGCGCAACGCACGTCCGGGTACCAAACTAGTTATTAAAAAAACTAGTTCCAATAATAATAATAATATTAATAATCCGGGGTGAATCATTCGAGAGAACTTTGAAATGCTTAAGAAATTTCAAAATTAGTAATAGGTTATACTCAAGAAATTAGTTAAAAGCTGGTAATGTAATTTAAATTTATTATTCTCTATATCTTTTTCAATTGATATATTTACAGATTAGTCACAGTTGGTAATTTGTTTTATTAATAATGCGCCACTATGTTAGTTATAAATTAATAATAATTTTTGGTACAAATTTAATGCACAAAAAGATATAAATTGACGAACTCAAATTATATTTTTGTAATATTAAATAAAAAGATGAAAGCACGTTATCGGGTTTTTTGATTTTTATACAAACTTATCAAGTATATTATCATTTTTTTATATAGAATCTATAAACTTTAAAAATTAAAGCTGACTTAAATATGTTGTCACTGAAACTA